>ML779343.1:1310854-1336712 GCA_009831015.1 Picea engelmannii
TGGTCTTTATATTTCGACGGTTCCAAGTCGAAAGAAGGAGTTGGTGCAGGCTGCATCATTATTGATCCGACAGGTAATAAAACATTATTGGCTTGTAGATTAGAATTTGAATGCACTAACAACGTTGCAGAATATGAGGCTTTGCTACAAGGTCTCAGAAAAGCCTTAGACATGCACATTCAAAATCTAATTGTATTCGGCGACTCTGAGATAATGGTCAGGCAGGTGAGAAATTCCATACATTGTCTTTCCCCACATCTCAAATGTTACTAGTCTTAGGTATGGAGTTTAATAAATAAATTTTCTGCTTTTAATATAAATTCCATTCCTCGATCAAATAATACTGACGTAGATCTACTAGCTAATGTTTCCTCTAAACTTCTTCCTGCAGAAGGCTTATCCCCAAACGCATTCTCCGTGGAGCTATTGTTTCGACCATCTGTTCCAGACAATATCACAAACTGGAGAGTATTTGATGATGATCAGCAGATCATTAACTTTCTGCACATGGAAGAAACCTTTCAAGACGTTGTGATAGATGAACAAACGCATGATGACAATTTGCATGACTTTACGGTAATACCTAATCCGAAATCTCCTGAAACTCTATCGGACATGGTAAATTCCTTACCCAAATCTGTTTCTAGACTAGAAAGGTTTTATGATTTTGAAGATAAATTAAAGAAGACGGTCAATTGCAAAACCAACAGTTCCTCATTAACTTATGAAAAAGTCAATTTAGGAACTAATGAAAACCCTCAGTGTATCAACTTAGGCTTGGGATGTTCTAGGCAAGAAAAAGATGCTTTTGTTAAATTATTTAAAGAATTTAAGGATGTCTTTTCTTGGACTTATGAATATCTTAAAACATTCGATCCTAATATTATACAGCATGTCATCCCGATGAAACCCCAAACCTTTCCCTTCCAACAAAAACTGAGGAAAATGCATCCTAAGCTATAACCGACCGTACAAAAAGAATTGAATAAACTCCTAAGTGCTAAAATAATTCTTCCTATTAGACACACTCAATGGGTATCCAACCTCATCCCAGTTTGGAAGAAAAATGGGGAAATTCGACTTTGTGTCGATTTTTGGAACCTCAACAAAGCCTCTGATAAAGATAATTATCCTGTCCCTCCCATGGAACATATACTTCAACAAGTATCTGGTTCCGAGAGGCTATCTTTGCTAGATGGTTTCTCTGGGTACAACCAAGTCTTGATGTCTCCATCAGACTAGCTAAAGACTACCTTCCGTACTCCGTGGGGAACTTATGCTTATCGCAAGATGCCCTTTGGATTGATTAATGCTGGTGATACCTTTCAGAGAGCAATGGATATTGATTTCCATGGCTTAATCAGTCACTCTGTAGTAGTCTACTTAGATGATGTGACCATTTACTCTAAAAACAAAAACGATCATCTATCTCACCTACGAGCCGTTCTGCTACGATGTCATAACTACGACATCTCCTTGAACCCTAAGAAGTCCACCTTTGCGGTAGAACAAGGTAAATTACTAGGATTCATTGTGTCTAGTGATGAAATGATTATTGACCCCGAGAGGACCCAAGTCATCGCTAAACATCCCTCGCCTACTTCCAAGAAATCCATGCAGTCCTTCCTAGGCCAGATTAATTTCGTGAGAAGATTTGTCCCCAGTTTCTCCGAAATGGTCAGACCTCTCCAGAACCTGATTAAGAAGGACACTCAATATCACTGGGGACCCACTGAAAACCAAGATTTTAATGATATTAAGAAGGCTATAATTGATGCTTTGACTCTCATGAGCCCTGATTTCTCTCAAGACTTTAAACTCTACACTTTTGTCTCTGATCGTTCCTATGCCACGGTCCTAACTCGGAAGAATGTCGAGAACAACGAAGTACTCATCGCCTTTATGAGCTCTTCTTTCAAAGGTGTTGAACTTAATTATCTAGCAGTCGATCGGCAAGCCTACGCTGTCTTCAAGGCAGTTAAGCATTTTCGGTCTTATCTTTTGAAGTCAAGAATGAAGGTCATTGTCCCTTACCCTGCCGTTAGGAACTTGTTAGTGCAAAAAGAGTTAGGAGAGAAAAGAGCTAACTGGGTCACCTCCTTACAGGAGTATGACTTAGAAATCACTCCAGGCCGGATCATGAGAGGCCAAGGGTTGTGTAAATTGGTAGTTGATTCAGAAACTGAACAACAAGAAGTTAGTGACACGTCAGACCTAGAACAACGTGATCAGATCTTGATTTGTTGCACACAAAACCTCATAAGTCCTTGGTATGATGATATTAGACACTGTCTTCAACATGGATCAGCACCTCGTCACCTTGACCCTGCCAAGAGAAGAGCTTTGAGACTAAAGTCTTCCTCCTTTCATCTAATTAACGGTATTCTGTTTCGTCAGAATTTGGATGGCGTACTGATGCGTTGTCTCGAAAAAGATGAAGTAGAAAGAGTCTTGCTTGAGTTGCATGCAGGAGAAGATGGTGGTCACTTCGGTGGCGATACCACTGCTCATAAAGTCTTAAGAGCCAGTTATTACTGGCTAACACTTTTTAGAGACGCCCACGCCTTGTGCCGTAAATGTATCATTTGTCAGAAAGCGTCAGGGCGACTGCAAAAACCAGCCTTTCCTTTGCAACCCATTACAGTCGATTCTCCTTTCCAGCAATGGGGCCTTGATATCATTGGTCCTATTAACCCTTCATCCTCACAGCAGCACAAATACATTGTGACAGCCACTGATTACTTTACTCGATGGTCTGAAGCCGCTGCACTAAGAACTGTTAACACAAGTCAGGTTATCGCCTTTTTAAACTCGCATATCATCACCTGTTTCGGCATCCCTGATTGTCTAGTCTTTGATAACGCTTCATACTTTTCTTCTCTTGAGATGAGTGACTTTGCCTTATAGAAAGGAATAAAGCTTAAGTATTCCGCAAGTTACTACCCCCAGGGTAATGACTTAGCAGAATAAACTAACAAGAACTTGATCAAGATTATCAAGAGAACCGTGGCTGAAAATCACAAGAACTAGCACAACTCACTACTGAATGCACTGTGGGCAGATAGGGTAACACCCAAAACTGCTATAGGTAATTCCCCCTTTTTCCTCGTTTATGGCAGAGAATCCATTTTGCCACCTCATATTCTTCTTCCTTCGCTTCAATTGTCACAAAAAGTTCAAGAAGAAGAATGTCCCCCTATAGAAAGCCGTATCAACGCTCTGATGAAGTTAGAAGAAGTAAGAACCCAAGCCAAGTATAAACTGGATCAACATCAACAACTGATCAAAATTTGGTTCGATTCTAGTTCTGCTTCTGATAGAAATTTTGAAGTTGGCGATCTAGTCTTAAAGTGGGACAAACCACACGAAGGGAAGGGTGAACACACTAAATTTCAAAATTTGTGGCTTGGGCCATTTTTGATTGCTGAAAAGTTGGGTCCTAGTTCCTTTCATTTGCAAAATCTTGAAGGACAGCTTGACACCTGTCCAGTGAATGTCCAAGCCCTGAAGAGATACTTTGCTTGATTTTTATCCTTGTATATTATGTAAATATTTCCTTTTTATTTTTTGCCTTTGTTTTCGTTTTGATTTTGATTTGACTGATCAGTTTGGTGTGTTTTTGTGTTTTGAGACATATGCATGCCTATGCACTGAGCCATTCAGAAAAAGACTATAAGACAATCGCTTCGTTGAAATAACTTCTAGAAGGTTGTACAAACATCAGTGATATATATTTCTGAAAATGATATTGGAAAATGTTGTTTAAAGGAAGTTTACTATTTCAATCTCTAAGGGAAGTTTGTCGTGATCATCTATCATCTTTTTACGCTGTCCCTTTTTCGTAAAGGAATGACTCAAAAGGATATCTCCCTGTCAAAGTAAGTGTTTTAGAAATAAAACATTTCTGGAGCTGAATAAGGACAGTACAATAATTTCCAATGAGGTCTGAAAAAATATGAGAAAATATCAAGATTTTTCAGCGTCACCCCGCTCAGCTATTTACAAAAGAAAAATGAAACAAAAATATTAAGAGCTGTGGGAAGTGTTTGTAAACCTGCCAGGATACTGAATAGGTCCGTTGGCAGCGGGTAAATGCAAACATGGCGCCAAGACAACTTCGCTGGGGTACTGAACAGGCCTGCTGGCAGCGAAGCAATGTCGGATAAATGAAAATCTGTAAAATTACACGAAACCTCTTTTAAAAAAAAGTCCGTTATTCTAATCTAGAACTTCTTGACAGGATAAAGACATCCGAGTGGGTTAAATGGAAACCCTGTCGAGGCTATGGACGCCTGCTGGCAGCAGTGGCCATGCCAACAGTATTGAAGATTTTATCATAAAAATCATGACTTGCTGATCTTTAAAGATTGTTATCGGTTTGCGTCTTTTAAAACATCGCTGGAAAAGATAGTAGATGATGATGTTAGTACGATTTTCTGGTTGTTGTTTTAAAGTCGAATTTTTCTTTGATGTCCTAATCTGAATTTGTTGCTTTTGACAGAGATAACTGCTTCTCCCAGCGTGTCACCATTGTTGGCAGCCAATTCATTCTTTTTATTGCTCTAAAAAAACTGCCTACACCTATTGTCTTCAAAACGACAAATCATCATCGCATTTTGCAACTAGACATTCGTTTCATTTCTTGCGACAATTGCAACCTGATTTCGATTCAGTTTTCACAACTGAAAGTGTGAAAACTCCTCCATTGTTGTTTGGACTGTCGTAATCTTTTATTGAGTTTCTGAAAGACACTTTACCATTGGTTTATTGTATGACTACGAATCACTTTCAAAATATATCCATTCAATTTGATTGCACAACTTGATTTCTTTGGTAAAGTAATGAAAATGTTATGTTATGAGTTATGTTTGATTTCATAAGGGTCATGGTTGATTTTGGTTTTATATATAATACGATTCTTATTGTTTTGAGATCTTAACTTATCGTTTTCATAAGGTCGTTGGTTGAAATGTTTTTACACTTTGATTATGCTAAAAAACGCATGGGTCATATATCAATTTGGTTTCATATTTGAGTAGCAATGTTTTACACTTGTCGCGTTGGTAAAACCTTTGGCTGTCATGTTGGATTGAACTATACACTCGACGCATGAATTTAACATATGGTATTTGTTCTACATTTGATGGATGGCACGTTGATTTGGTTGTACACTGAGTTGGGTTGGCCGATTAATGTGTTGATTGCTGATGGGAAAGCACTATACCTAGCCATTAATACACTGCATGGCGGTGATAATCCCACCACCTTCTCACGCATTACATTGATTCATTCCCCTTTGAGCGCTTGCAGCTGTTAATCCCTATTGTTTTCCTCCTGCGTATGGTATTGTTTGAACCAAACCCTATCATGAACAGAATCCATGGCTCCTGTTGTAAGGGTCGATCCCAACGGGTGCCAAGCATTGCTCATGTTTGATGGCTCTTATAGCGACCCGGAAAATTTTGGCTGGCTCTCGTTTATAAAGAATTTCAATGGTTATAACCCTATCGTGGCTCGACAATTTGCATTATCATTCGATGGCTGCCGAGCCAAAATTGGGGATGTGCAACTGGAGATTAATGAGCATTTTCTCATCTTGGCAACCAGTCTGCCTGCTACAGGACCGAAGTGGGCTAAAAAATGTAAATTGGAAGATGTCTCGTGGACATCGCTCTTCCAATATCGAATGGTGAAACCCTGCGACAAAGGATGGCCTGCAAAAATGTTAAAACAGCGCTGGCACGACCTGCTCATGATAATCAAGCAATTTGTTACTTGCGAGGGCAGGTACGGGTTCGTTTTCTTGTTTCACCTTTGCCTATTGATGGTTTTTATGGGTTTCGAACTCAATGTACATCACTACCTTCAAAGAAGTCTGTTTAATATGGCAAAGAGATACAAATGCAGCCAGGCTGATACCAGTCTCTTCCATTTGGGGTTGATTAAAATGATTATCGTTTACGAATTGGGGTTACGTCGTGACAGTTGGGGTGATTTTCTCAGTCGTTATGGCTTTGAAGAATCCAATCCACCACAGGTTGATAAGCCTATGGTGACCGAAAGCTAGCCTACCCCTGTACCTTACCATGTTTTTCTACCCAAACCTCTACCCGACCCACCTATGAACTTGCCCTTGTCTGTGACCAAACAGGTTGAAATTGCTAAACCCGCAACCAAAAAAACTAAAGCTGAAGCTAATGCTAATACTAAAGGCAAGAAAAATGATAGGTTAATCTCTCACATGGCGAGGAATAAACCTAAAACCCCTGCCAACTCTGAGCCTATCGTGGTCAGCGAAGACTCCGATTCAGAGATCAAACGTTTTCTCGCTGACGAGTATCCTTACTCGGAAGGTTTGGGTGACAAGCCTGCTTATGACTTTGTCAAGAATTTACCACCTTATCTACGGGATTATCCTAAGTTCCCTGGCATTGAATTACCTCGTAAAACCCTCAGTGAGTCATCGAAACCCCCTTCTGCTCAACCTGATGTTCCACCTTACGATCAGTATGGGTTATGGTTGGAGAGATACTACTCGGATCTGCCAATGTTACAATCTAGGATCCATGATTTGGAAAACCAAGTGGCAAAGCTCACTGGTCATAATGCAAAGATGCAACCCTCAGACAAAAAGCAATGAACTACCGGTTCAATTCTGTTCAAGAATGTCGAGTCAGCCACGACAATCGTCAATTCCGAATTGGCATAGCCTCAGCAACTTCGTTGGTATAACTTTCACCTATTTATATGGAACGTTCATGAACTTTGTTGACCTGCTCTGTCATGCATTTGTTGTATATAAGTTTTGATTATTAATTTTTGGATTGATTTTGATTGGATTTAATTTGACTGATCATGATTTGATTTGAATACTCTGTTATTAAGGATTGTTGATATCATTTCTATTTTTAGAACACAGTCAATATTTATGTTCGATTTGGTGATATCCTGTGTGATATGAAGGGCAAAATTGGTTAGTTGTTGTGATTTCATATTATATACTTGGACTAGTTCGTATATCATTTGTTACATAATCAAATTTCAAATGGATATGAATAGTGGTTGTTACGATTTGAACTGCATTCGATTGTAACAAATATATCTTTCGATTTGGATTTGAGGAATGAATTGATCGTATCCCAGTCTTATGATTTGTGTCTATAATTAAACTCAGCATTATTCATTTCAGTTATTTGCCTAGTTTATATTATGGATTCTGTTGACTCTGTCAAGAACCTGTCGGTTGACTGTGTGGTGAGCTGCAACGAAATGCGTTTGATTGTTATACCTTCAGTCTGATTCCATTCTAAAATGATTTACCTATCTTTGCATTTATTTGAACGATATCAGTTTATTGCTATGACTTTGATGAGTCAACGATGGTTATGATTATTATTTTTGGTCATGTCTGTTCACCATGCGATACTCAGCAACAGAATTCTATAACAAATTTTGATGGATATGTTCCATTTTGATTGTAATTGCTATAGCCTGTTCATTTTGATAATTGGATAAAATTTCACACAAGCTGTAACCAATCGATTGTGATAAGGATCGATTAATATCATATCTATTTTCGATTACAACATACAATTTGTTTGTAATTGCATTTAGATTCAAAGCAGAATGATTGTTATTTGTCCCGATTCTGTAACTAAAAACAGGGCACTTTTTACTCTGTTTCAATTGCATGTATCTTGATATGATTTGATTTAAAGGATAATTTCACTTGAATTTTAGTAATTCATTTTGGAGGATTATTAAAGGATGATTCGATTTGATTGAGATCTGGTCCTGTTTGCTATTTTTGACTAGCTACAGAATCAGATGATTCTGTAGCTAAGTCTGTAAAGTCATTTTTTTATTGTTTTCTTAATAAAATATCCTTCTAATTTGACCTTTGTGTTCTATTGCAGGCAAATTCGAATTGGCAATAGATATCATGAGTAGTTAGGGGATGCTTTATAGATTCTACTTGCATTTTATTTCCTTAGTTTAGGTGATTTTGGGATTTTTCCCCAGATTATGTAAAACAATTTGCTATTATTCACAAGTATGTTTTACCTTGTGAGAAACCTATATAAACTTATGATTTTTGTAATAATGACATCCTCGGTTGTGGGAGAACAAGGATATAGAAATATGATACAGGCTGGAGCAGAATTGATGTTTTGTCATAGCTTTTGCTTTTCAATATATCAACACTTTGTTTCATGTTTTGTATATCACTTTGTTTATGGTTTGGTATTACTTTTGCTATCTAAATCAAATTCAAATGATATAATTCTATTACTGTTATCTATATCTTGTTTCTTCCAGATAAATAAAAGACAACAATTACTGATTCATTTTAGTGAATGATAGCTTTGTCTTCTTCATAAATTGAATTGTTATATATAAGTTTGTTGCATAATAGGTTTCCCTTATTGCAGAGATTTATCATCAGAAGATTGTTATGATTTTCTTGTATGTCTTGTTTGTCCTATAACATACTTCAAGAAGCAGCACAGCTGATTGTTTTCGAGAAGCTTAAAGACATAAATGGTGTGAATTTCTTCCTCCAACCAGCTTAAGAAGTCATCTTACACAGGGCAGACTTGGAGCGTTTCCAGGTTAATTAGTTAGTTGTTTACTGTTTTTATTAAGTAGTTTAATATAGATAATAGTTTAATTAGATTTATATTAGATTGTTTAATTTCAGTAAATATATTAGATTGTTTAATTTCAGTAATGTTTGTTTCTATTTCATAAAATATAAAAATCAAAAAGAGATTCTTGGCTGTCTTAGGGAAGAGTATACATGAGTTTTGCAGGTTTTAATTAAATCTGTAGGTTGTTCATAGTGTACATTTGTGAATAAGAAATATTATAGCTGATAATTAGATAGTTGATTTGAGTTATTATAATTGTAATTAATGGATTGCATAGAATAATTAGTATTTAGTGTATTAGCTCTTTTTCTTTGTTTTATTAGTTTCTAGTTTCCTCCATGTTAATTAGTTTCTTGTACTTAGTTGTAGTTTAGTTTGTTTTATGCACCTTTAGTTAGATTTCTTAGCTCATCTCATTTCTCTTTGGTTTTCATAGAAGACCTTAGAGCGGCCAACGGAGCCGTTAAACTCTTCAGGGTGGTCCATTCCAAACGGCTTGGGTTATTTAGACAACCCCGGACCGGTTCCACTCTCCCAGTTGACGGACGGTCAATTTCGCCCGTCAACAGAGCGGTAGCTCAATAGGAGGTTGCCCCCTCGAAGAGGCAAGTGAACAGGAGAGGATTCCTTCCATAATAGGATCCATTGTATGGTGTTTCCCTACCTCAAGGGTATGGTAATAATAAAGTGGTGTTTTTCTATATTGTTCTTCTATATCTATTGTGATATTTTGTATTCAGGTCTTTGGTTCTTAACACAATTCTTCCACCACATATTCTTCTTCCCTCACTGTAGCTATCACAGAAAATACAGGAATAGGACTACCCCCCTTTGGAGGATCGAATTAACACATTATTAAAACTAGAAGAAGTAAGGGCGCAAGCAAAATGGAAGTTAGACCAACATCAACTTGTGGTTAAAAGCTGGTTTGATTCCAACTCTACCTCTGGAAAAAACTTTGAAGTAGGTGACCTTGTCCTAAAATGGGACAAACCACATGAGGGAAAGGGAGATCATACAAAGTTTCAGAACTTATGGCTAGGACCGTTTTTTATTGCTGAGAAATTGGGTCCCAGCTCCTTCAGATTACATAGTCTAGAGGGACAGCCAGACACCTATCCGGTGAATGGCCAAGCTCTAAAAAGGTATTTCACTTGATGACTACCCTGTGTACACTGTGTAAATATTTTTCCTTTGTTTTCTTTTCATTTTTTTTGTTGTTTTGGTTTTGATTTCTCCCTTACGTTTATTAGTTTTTACTTTTGAAATACATATACCTGCATCATAAACTATTCAGATTAAGAGAACAAAAAAATATTTCCTCTGAAATGACTGTTGAAAGTTTGTTTAAACATCAATTGTGATATGCCTCTGAAGTTTACAGCCAGGTTGAGCAAAGCTTGTTGCCTAAAAGACGTTTTTTGATTTCAATCTGTAATTGAAGCTTTTCATGATCATCCATTTCTTCTTACACTATCCCTGTTCCTTAAGAGAACAACTTAGAAGATGTCTCCCCACCTCCGAAGGTCGGTTTATTAACAAACTATCGCTAGATCTTAATGAAGGACAGTTTAAATTTTTTCTCAAGGTCTGTAATTTATTAAAATATGTCCAAAATATCATAATTTTCAGCGTCACCCCGCTCAATTATATATCTTTAAAAAACCAAATAAATCATTAAAAGAGCTGTGGGAAGTGCTTGTAAACCCACCGGGATACTGAACAGGTCTGTTGGCAATGGGTAAATGCATGCATGACACCAAGATAACTTCGTCGAGGTGCTGAAAAGACCCGCTGGCAGCGAAGCAATGTCGGGTATATGAAAATTCTCATATTTGTAATCTTTTGACCTTAAAAGTCCTTCATTCTGATCTAGAACTTCCTGGCAAGATACGGATATTGGAGTGGGTTAAATGGAAACCTTGTCGAGGCTATGGACGCCTGCTGGAAACAGTGGATTTGTCAACAGTATTGGAGATTTTATCCTTAATATCGTGACTCGCTTTTGTTAAGATTGTTATCAGTTTTCATATTTTAAAATAACAAGCTGGAATTTTTATGATTGATGATGATGTTCAAACATTTTTCTGGTTGTTTTCAAGTTGGACTTTTTCTCATTATCCTAATCTAGACTTGTTCATTTGGCAGAGATAATTTCTTCTACTAGTGTGTCTCCATTGTTGGAAGCCGTATTAATTCCTATCTTTTTCCTTACAAGCTGCCTACACAAGGGTTTTGAACCCTCAATACTCGTCGCAACTTTTTTTTTTTTAAACGACACCATTATCTTTCGCTTTTGCATACCGGATTTTCGTTTTCATTTTCATGACTACAAGCGTGAAGACCTACAGTTGGAATTCATGTTGATTGCATTAAAACGATCATTTGGTTTATCATGAACCTACTTGAACCTGGTTACTACTCCTTGGTTTCAATCACACCTTGATTTCATATGTACCAAACCACCACTCACTTTGCATTTGACTATTGTTAATATGGTTTCGATTTATAAATTCGTTGATGCAATGGTTATTTGACATATTGGTGTCTTTGATGAAATCGTTGATGCAATGGTTTATTCGACATATAGGAGTTTCTTTTAAATAGTGCAATTGCCATTGTTTATTTAACATTCAGATCGATTTTTGGATATGTATACCATGGTTTTCAATGGTTATGATTTTTATGTACCAAGGTTTCATTCCAAGTACATCCAGATATGATTTGTTTGCATGGCCTTGAACTACTCCACCACCCTCACACGCATAAGCATTAACACTCTGTCTTGCATTTCGGGTTGCCTTTGCTTGTTTTGGGGAAGCTGCGGGAAAAATGGCTCGATGTCTACCCTGTCAAACCCTCTTGCCGATTACCCTATTGATTTTATGCTATTAGCTATGGCACCTGTAGTGTGAATTGAGCCCAATGGTGTCCAAACCTTGTTGTTGTTTGATAACGCTCGAGAGGACCTAGAGAGGAATGGATGGTTGGTTTTTATTGAGAAGTTCGAGGGTTTCAACCTTGCAGTCGCTCAACAATTCGCACTTACTTTTGATGGGTGCAGAGACAAAATTGGGGATGTTCATCTCAAAGTAAATGAGTATTTCCTCAGCTCAGCCACTAGTCCGCCAGTCAAGGGGAAAAGATGGTTTAAAAATTTGAAGGTTGACGAAGTACCATGGCCACTACTATTTACCTCAAGGAAAATCAACAGTTGCGATAAAGGTATGCCAGTTATAGCTCTTAAGTCTAGGTGGCATGATTTGTTGGCTATTATCAAGCAGTTTGTTACATGCGAGGGTAGATACATCCTAGTTTTCCTATACCACCTACGGCTGCTCATGAGTTTCATAGATTTTCCCTTAAATATTCCACATGTCCTCCTTTGGAGTTTATATAAAATGGATAAATGTTTCAAGAGGGAGAAATCCAACTCCAGCCTCTTCCACCACTATTTAATTAAAATTATTGTGATTTATCAGTTGAAGTTGAATGGTGATTGTTGGGATGCTTTCTTGTTGAGAAATGGTTTTGCCAGGCCTGAAATTGGACAAGTTGAAAAAACCGTTGTTACTGGAACCCTTTTCGGGCCTGTCATTCCTCCTCCTACACTCTTTCCCACTCTTGAACCCTCGACCTACCCAAACCCTACCCGAACTGACACCCAGCCTGATTCATGCCTAAAAGATGGCGATAATCCTGTTAAAAGGTCTGGAAGGAAAAAGGGTAAGGGTAACAATGATATCAATTACAAAAGTAAAAAGGCTGCGCGTTGGGTTTCACAGTGTGCTCATAACAAAACAAAATAAAACTCAAACCAACAGCCAATTCTGTTGAGTGAAGATTTTGATTCTGAAATCGAACGGTTTCTGACCGAGTATCCATACTCACACGGCCTTTGTTCAGTCAAGCCCTATGACTATGTGCCGAACCTCCCACCATGTCATAAATATGACCCTAACTACCCTGGGATCAAACTCGATAGAGGAACTGATAGTCAATTAAGAAGATCCTCACCTGTAATTACATGGCCTGATCAACCATAGTGCGATGAATGCAAGTCGTGGCTCGACCGATATTATACAGACGTCCCTTTGCTCCAATATCAAATCAAGTCCTTGGAGGAATGAGTAAATGTGCTAACCAAAGAAAATGACAGGTTGTTAGCTAATGATAAAAGGGAGAAGACCACAGGCTCTGTTGTCTTTAAAAATGTAGAAGCGACCACTGCCATTGTCAATTCGAAAATAGCTTGATCAAATCAAATCCCTGAACCCGAGGTATGGTTTCTTCAAAAGTAATTTTAGGATGATTTTGTTTCGTTTTGAATTAGAATATAAGATTCATTTGATCAAATTGCATCTAATTCAGTTATGATTGAATTGATACAACACGATTATGTTTGTAATAATAACTAGCTACAAAATCGTGAGATTTTGTAGCTAGTTATGAAAAGTTGAATTGTTTTGATTTTACAACTAAAATACAATCTGAAAATCATGTATTCTTGTGCATTGACAGGTACACACGAATTTTAAAAGGAGATTGGATCGACAGTGGCATCTTTCAACATGATTTTTCTTTACATAGTTTTGGATTAGGCTGTTAGTCTTAGATAGAAATAGGAATTTGGGAGATTGTATTCCCATAATTTTTGCAACAGCTTTGATAATTTCCACAAGGAATGTTTTGATTCTGTGGCCTTTATATATGTATTATTTTTGTAAACAAGTATCATCACTTCTTGGGAGTAGAAACTATGGTTTTTGATTATCAGACTTGAATGAAAGTGGATATTTTGCATAGCTTTATCTTCAACGTATCATATTTTTGTTCAAGTTTTGTTCATTTCAATTTGTAATCAAATTTTTTACTACTTTAGATATCATAATTTGTTACAGGTTGATGTGATGGGATTTAAATAATGTCCATATTTTATGCCTCTCATTTTATATACATCAATTGATCTGTTTACATTTCATGATTTGAAGGTTGATCTTCTTTATCCAATGAACAGTTACATACAAATAGTCATACTCAGATTTATCTTAATATGATCGTTTTTCAAATGATAAATTGTTGTTGCTACATATCTTATTTGTTTTTCCATTAGCATTCAAAGTGTTATTGCTTCACGTTTACGAGAAGCATTGGGAAAATCTGATGTGGGTTGACCTCATCAAACAACAAACGTTGATGCTACGCACGGGACACATATGGATATGCGATTTCAGGTTAGTTTGCTAGTAGCATTCTATTAGTTAATTAATATAAGAATTTGTTGTAGTTTAGATACATAGTACAGACTGTTATCTTTTTTTTTCAGATAGATAACTGCCATTTCACTTCCTGCTAATAAAAGTTATAAAAAAATAAAAAATACTGAACAATAGCTTTGTTGTCAATTCATATATGATTTTCGCAAGTTTTCAATAAAAAAATTGCGTTTTGTGAATACTGTACATATAATAGAAATATAAATATATCGATACACTGTATATTTAATAGGTAGAACTATTATTCTATTAGTTAGTAAAACTGTAAATACATTTCAAATTGTATATAGTTTGCAGCAACTGTTTTTCACTTAGTTAGTTTCTTTAGTTTAGTTTTTTTTACTTTCCTAGGACTTATATCGGCCAACGGAGCCTCTAAACCCATCGGAGTGGATTAATCCAAATGGATTGGGTTATTTATACAACCCCGGACCGGATCCACTCCTCCATTTGATGAGCGGTCAATTTTGCCCGTCAACAGGCCCTAAACGACCATTTTTTTGGGTATGTAGCAGTCAAATATCTTCATCATGAAATTTTCATCAATATTTGTAGTCCCTAGATAGATATTTCCAACGGTCTATCATAAGCCTAAAACTAAGATCGTATGCAAAAGTTACGACCCCAAGAAGTTGATGTACTAAATTACCCAAATGGGGCCCACATGACTTTTGGCGCTTCATCTCCTAGGGTTAGGTTTTTGGATGTATAGAGTTTTTGACACTCCTGTTTATTGTAAAAAGAAATTCAAAGCCTCATTGTAATCATCTTATTTCGAATGATCACAGTTGTTGCATCTCTTCTCAGAGATAAGCCGCCACCATTCCAACAAACTTGCTTTCTGCTGCATTTTACAGTTTCATCTTATTTCCTTATTGAATAGAAAACTAGTTTTACTATATCTCTATTATTCTATGTTAAGCATCTATTAATAATATGTATTCATTATGTTTTGCTCATAAAATCTAGATTAGTGGTATCAAAGTGATCTGCTCCTTGTCGTCTTAATGCATGTCCCCAACGAGGTCAGAGTACAAAGAATTGGGTCTCGAGATTGTTTCTCTTGAGGACCAAAGCTCTCACACGCCCAAGCGACCTCTCATGGTAGGAGAAAATAAATATGATGGGACAAGAGATCCTTTCAAAATTTTGCTTGAGGAATCCCTCACACAACAGAGGAATGATATGATGGATAGTTTTGTGCAAATCCTTCGGCGACAACCAACAGGCGACGCATCTTCTTCGAGAAGAGGCGTCACCCCCTTCAAGGTACAAATAAACTTCAATATTTGTGTATTTGAAGGTCAGATAGATGAAGATGGTGTAGAAAAGTGGTTGAATCTACTAGAAGGGTATTTTTTTGTCCATAACTTTTCTAATAGAGAAAAGATTACTTTTGCGCTCCTCAAAGTCATTCCCCACGTCAACAATTGGTGGGAAACTTTCTGTGAGAAAAAGGAAATAGAGGAACCCTCATTATTTACAGTCATGACCACCTGGGAATACTTCAGGGATGCTATTAAGGAACAATACCACCCTGTTGGAAGTTATGATGACTTGTATACCAAATGGATCACACTGCGGCAAGAAAGAGACCAAGCAGTACCAAAATTCAAAAATATCTTCCATACCTTGCACATCAATATGGGTATCAATTACTCAGAGCAACATCTAGTGCTCAAGTATCATGGTTCTATGCATAGATACATCCAGACTGAAATGGAATTTATGGACATCTCGTCCTTGGGTACGACATACTGATATGCCATCACAATCGAGAAGAAGCTCAAACAAAAGATGTGGCAATTTGGGCCCAGGAACCCCTCACAGAAAAATCTAGGAAAGGGCGGCCCCAACCTACAGAACAAAGGATAGAGGAAATATGGGCAGTATCAGGACAACCAGTCAAAGCCGCAAGCAAAGAAGGACACTAGAAGGACAAATAAATATACCAGGAATTGGTGCGACTTCCATAAGAGCCCTTGGCATAACACTGTTGACTGCCACTCGAAACAGTCATTGGTGGACAAAGTTAAAGCCTCTGAATCAAATGTGGTTTCTAACATTGAGTCAAAACCAGAAAGGGAAATATGGAGCATTGATGCGGAACCCAGTGCCACCATTTCTACCACCAAGCTCCAGCCTGATGAACCAGACAAGCCAGAAGAAGGAAAATGCCTCTTCCATTCATAGATGTGGGTAAAAGGCACCCCACGGCACTTCATCATTGATAGTGGTAGCCAGAACAACATCATCTCAGCAAAGGTTTTCAAGTGGTTGGCCCTACCGAAAACTCCACACCCATAACCCTTCACCATTGGATGGCCCCAACTCTATGAGACAGACCCGTACTTCGCCACCACCTACCAAATGTTGGGTGCAAACGTAGTTGTCAATAATTTCCATCTTCAGGATGGGTTGTTGTGTCGTCTGGGCTATATATGCGTTCCATCAAGAGAGCGAGTGAAGATGATCTGGGAATCCCACTATAGTCGGGTGGTAGGACACTTCGGTGTCGAAAATATAGTGGTGATGCTACATAAACATTTCTATTGGCCAAAATTTCGACAGGAGGTCAACAAGTATATCAAGTCCTGAACTGCTTGTGCTATTGCCAAACCAACCACTAAGAAACAAAGCCTATACACCCCTCTTCCTACACCTGACAAGCCATGGAAATCCATCTCAATGGACTACATGTCGGGTCTCCCATCCACCAAGCAGGGAAATGACTATGTTTTTGTGGTTGTTGATCGATTTTCTAAGATGGCAATTCTGGTTGCCTAAAAGAAGAGCATCACAATAGAAGCCACTGCCAAGTTATTCTTTGAACGAGTCTGGGTACATTTTGGAATCCCACAAAACATTGTCTCGGATCGAGACAGTCAATTTCTCAGCACATTTTGGTTGAGCCTCTGGTCACTGTTAGACACCAATCTCACCAAATCCACGACCTTCCACCCCTAGACAGATGACCAAACCAAGGTTGTAAATCGAATGATCGTGCATATCTTTCACATGTGTAATTCCAAGAATCCTCGCACATGGGATGAGAGTATTCCCTATGTCTAGCATAGCTACAATTGAGCCCTACATAACTCAACCGGCCATATCCCCTTTCAGGTGGGGTTGGGATTCCAACCATCGGTTCCCATAGATGTTGCACTTCCCCTTGTGGTCACCTCGACTAAATCATCTCCTACTCCAACTAAATATGAAAAATCCACCTGGTTCAATGAGCGGATATAGCACATCCACCAACAGGTTCAGGATATCCTACAGAAGTCGAATGATAGATACAACCAATGGCATGATCAACATTGGGTGCCACATAATTTTTAGTTGGGCGACAAATTTTGGTTGCACTTGTAGAAAGAACGCCTTAAAGGACCCCATTGGAAGCTTCGCACACTCCGTTATGGGTCATACACCGTCACCAAGGTTGTGGGGGATAATCATTTTGATCTCAACATTCCTCCTTTCCTTGGCCTACACCTAGTGTTCAACGTGGACCTCCTTCGGCCTTATTTCCCACCATTATTGGACACCTCAGACGTAGCAAAACAACTAAAACCAACAGAGCTCAACCCAAACTACATACAAAAAGACTCCAGTGATTAGATTTTGGACACACATATCAAGGGCACTCGACAACAAAGGATCCAACTTTATCAAGTCATCAAAGTAGGGAAGCTCCTGCACCAAGGCAAGTGGCTCACCCGGGGCCAAATTCAGTATAAATTTCCTCATCTGATGGGGTAACTCAACGCAATGGAGACGATTGCTTCCTAAGGAGGGAGGATTGATCCAGGTGGATATCGGTGGCCACCCACCTTTTCCAGCTAGCTCAAAACAACTTTCTGGAAATTTTGGTACTTTACTATTTTTAGCAGTTTTCCAGGTCTTGAACTTCCAAAGTCATTTTGAGGCCCTAAACGACACTTTTTTTGGTATGTAGCAGTCGAGCTATTTTATCATGAAATTTTCATCAATAGTTTTATTCCTCAGATAGATCTTTCCAATGGGATATCGTATGCCTAAAATCGATATCATATGAAAAAAGTTACGGCCTCGGGAAGTTGATGTACTGACTTACCCAAACGGGGCCCACATGACTTTTGGCGCTTCATCTCCTAGGGTTAGGTTTTTGGATGTCTATGGTTTTTGACACGACTGTTTATTGTAAAAAGGCCTTCAAAACCTCATTGTAATCATCTTCTTGTGAATGAGCACAACCATCACATATCTTCTCAGAGATAAGCCGCCACCATTCTAGCAAGCTTGTTTTCTACTGCATTTTACAGTTTCAACTTATTTCCTTATTGAATAGAAAACTAGTTTTATTGTATCTCTGTTATTCTATGTTAAGCATATGTTAATAATTTGTAGTCATTGTGTTCTTCTCATAAAATCCAGATCAAGGAAATTATGTATATTTATGTTAACAACTTCAAATGTCAAGATGAAAGGAGGAACAAAAGGCCTTGCTTTTTTATCCAAAGAAAAAACATTCACATTTAGCTTATTTTTTAAGTTTGTAGGAGATGGGGCATCACCTTGATTAATTTTTTTCGTAGAGGAATCTATTAATTTTAAGGCCTATAACAAATAATCCTTTTGTTGAGGAATCCTACACATGTCCATGACAGACACATTGGCTTTCATCTTCTTCAAGTCTTCTACTACATTGTAGTCTAGCTTAGGCATTTCCCGTGTATGTATGTTTTTGGGATTTTTTTGGGAAGAAAATAGGGGTTTGGGGTGATCGGTTGATCGATTCCCTCGATATGATTGAGTAGTGGTGGAATTAATTTGAATAGGTTGAATTTTACATCATGTTTGTACAACCAGAATTTCAGCCGAGGGTCCATGCACCTTAACGACGTCATTCAAAGGTATCAGGTGATCAAGATCCCATAATAACATGGCAGCCTTTTCAGGTGGTCCTTGACTTTCTTGATCAGTGACACCTATTTCTGAGACACTGAGTTTCTCGGTTAGATAACATTCATCTAGGAATCGATTAGCCATTAGATTCATAGCATGCAACCATTGGGGGCAGTCCCTTTATGAATGTTTTTCTTGATGATATGTACAGAAGGATTCAAATTCTATGCTCCTAAGTCGATGTTTAGGTTGGCTGGGGGAGGTTCTATAGCCTTGAAAGGTGGGTTCCTTTTAAAAAATGTTTTATAAGGCCTTTTTCTTTGGTTTCCTTCCCCGACACTCCTTTTCATATCTACGATCAAGTTGGAAAGTTTTTTTATCATCCGATGCCATTTTTCTAGGTCCCCTCCCACTTTCTCAAGACCTGGTTCTATTTGTTTGCCTGGGGGTCTAGTTAAAAAAAGTCCCCTCTTAGGTGGAGGTTGGGTTTCCCTTTTTATTAGTGAGGTGTGATATTCTTTACATCATTTCATTTGGAATTCAATCATTTTATCTTCTTCGAAGTTTTCAGCTAGAGTATCTTTTGGATCCCTTTTTACGAACATGGAAATAGAAGCTGGGAGAGAATTAGCATATACTTCAATCTGCAGCTCCTTAATAGGTTTAGCTTTAGGTTGAAATCTGTTCAAAATGGTGGTGAACCTTTGGTTGGAATCCTTGATCTTTTCTTTTGGACTCATAGTGGTAGCAAAAATCTCATCCATTAAAGCTCCTATAGTAGTTTCTTCAGCAAATTTGTCTAACAAATCCTTTTGAAACTTTGTCAATCTAGTTATTGAACCTATTGGTAGGTTGAAATACCAAGTCGAGGATGAATTTTAAATATGAAAAGGAAAAATTATTCACACTACATCTTCATGTTGCACATTTGTCAACCTTATAGCTAATATGAATTTCTTAATATGGTCCTCAAGCAATCTGGAGGTTTAAGGGTCAAATTTAGGAAGTCATTTTTCTGGGTGTCTAGGTAGGTTATGCACCTGTCCTAGGATTTCCAAAGAATATATTCTTTGTCAATCTAGTTATTGAACCTATTGGTAGGTTGAAATACCAAGTCGAGGACGAATTTTAAATATGAAAAGGAAAAATTATTCACACTACATCTTCATGTTGCACATTTGTCAACCTTATAGCTAATATGAATTTCTTAATATGGTCCTCAAGCAATCCGGAGGTTTAAGGGTCAAATTTAGGAAGTCATTTTTCTGGGTGTCTAGGTAGGTTATGCACCCGTCCTAGGATTTCCAAAGAATATATTTCCAACCATGGTTGATTGTCTCTAGGTTGATATCCCCTTTCTCCATTTTTATTTTTATTATCCCCCATGTCTTCTTATTCGGAACCTGAGCGATCTGAGTTAGACTTCTCCTCTTCAGATTCAAAATCGCCAGGTTCATAGTAGTTACCAGCTGGTGTTTTAGGTATCAGATTAAGGGGTTGTTCGATCTTTGTGAGGGAAAAATCTATCAGGTCTTCTACCATGTGAACGAAAACTTGGTCAAGGGTGTCAACAACTAGTCTTCTTATTTGTTTTCTTCCAGGGAGTAGAGGAGCTAAAGGTAATTCTCCAATCTATTGGGCATAAGCTCTGGTGATTTTTATGAACTTATTTAACTCTTCATGGGGTATATTATAAGATATTTCATGATATAGTTTTTCTTCCTCTTCATGTTGAGGTGAGTTACTCGTAGTGGGAGTACTTTATGTATGTGGATTGTCTTGAGAATGACTAGTCATGCATGTGGGTTGTTTTGAATATATAGGCTTTACGGAATATATTATCAGAAATATTGTTAGCCATGCATTCACTAGACCCTCCTTCTAGTGCCAATTCTATTGAGGGGTCTGAGATACCTTTGACTCAACAATAAGAACCAAACCCGCTTGAGAGGCCCAATTAGACTCGCAAGCATTTACAGAGTGGTATGGTTCTCTAGATTTATGATCTGGATGGATTTATCAATGGGCTTTAATCATGACTGATATATATATGTCTTTCTGTGAAACCTTTCCTCAGGATACGTAGTTCTTTTTTTTTCCTTTTATAATTAGTGGGAAATAAAGGTAGAGAATAAGTTAGATTACAGAGAGAAGTTATAATTTAATGGAAGAAACTAAGTTTTGGGATAACCTTTTATACCTCAACATGTAGACAATTAGGATCGAAACTACTTCAATCTAGCAATAATACTATTTGAATTGTAAATATTCAACATCGTCTGAGATAATGGTTACATAAATAAAATATATACATGACAAGAAATTAGTGATACAAAAGTAATTTTCAATGCTCTGTTATCAATCACATATTAACACAATCGATTTCTATTCATCAATTAGAATAAAAGAACTGTCGCAACATTATAATATAACTTAAATAATAGATACAACAACTCTTAATCAAATCAACATCAAAATATTGAATTCAAAGACAGAGATAATCCCCTTCGGTATAGTCACATTCACACCTCAGATGAAAGAAGTGTCTTTGGTTATAAACAAAACTTATAAATTAAAATAACTTGCACATAAATAATTCTCTTACAATATTTCAAAAAAAAATATTTCTCTCCAAAACCATTGACCCCATACACAAGGTTGATTTTTGTATTTATAAAAAATAACTAAACTAAAAATAGCTACTAAAGTTGTGTTAAGCAAGAAAATGACACGTGGTGGACTTTATCTATATGTTCTCTTTTGCTTCTCTTTAGATCATCTGGTCATTTTACTAGAGTGGATTGTTCCTCTTTTATTCTGTCCATTTGCAGAAGATATATTCGCATGTATTTGCATATGGGAACCTGTCTTGATCCATCAAAGCAGAGAGGACCTCCTTCATCTCAATTTCTCATTCGTTATACTTGATTAGTTTAAAACTCAAGCATTGTAAGACTGCGAGAGATTTAATCAGAATCTCCATGAATTTATTCACTTGGCCCGAGATCATGCTCGAAACCTGCAAAATCTTTGTTTCTCACAACCAATCTTGCTCTACATGTTGTTTAACTATGTCACATAAATCGGTGAAATCCTCCGG
Organism: Picea engelmannii; assembly: GCA_009831015.1. Classification (NCBI taxonomy): domain Eukaryota; kingdom Viridiplantae; phylum Streptophyta; class Pinopsida; order Pinales; family Pinaceae; genus Picea; species Picea engelmannii. Next base: position 1,332,769 of record ML779343.1, read on the forward strand.
TGGGACAAAATCTAGCAAGTCAATATTCCTCATTTCCTGATTGATTTTCTCCCATCGTTTCTCACACACTTCCCATCTTTCCTTCATTTTCCGTCAGGGCTTCTGGACCATTCTTACCCAATGTTTAGTTGCCTTCCTTATTTGGGTGATGTTGTTATACATTACCACTCGAATTCCATGCTCTTTTGTATCTCGACCCTTATGTACTTCGTTGATGTATTTTATATGTTCCAAGGCTTGATTTTCCTTCTCATACCATCGTTGCATGTATTTATAGGTTTCCAACCCCATAAGGGTATCTTCTTATAAATAAGCTATGTGAGCGGTGAAGAGGTCTCTCTCCCTTGTGAATTGTGAATACATCTCTCAAAACTCACACTTCAAGAGTACCACCACCTATGTTGAATTTTGGTAATACGTTTCTTGATGTCACAGATGATCCAACTCTTTCTTCATGGTGGATACCACCCTTTCATCCCTTTTTTCCCTGTCTAAAGTGGCATCAATTATGGCCATCTCTTCTCCAATTAGCTCAGTCATATTATCACTTTATGTGTCAAATAGCGTCTCCTCTATGGTTATGAACATGGTGCTATCGAGCATGAGCTTCCTTTTCTTGACTGTTCTTCTCATCACATCTTTCATTTTCTTGTAATAAGAAATTGCCTGTATATCGGTGATTTCGTCTACTAGTTCATGAATCTATTGATCTCCTAGGACAGAGTATTTCCTAGGCTTCTTGCTGTATAGAGGTGTTCCATGGTAGGTTCTCTATCCCTTTAAAGGGTAGGAACCTAATATCCTTCCTTCTCAATCAGTGGTTTATGTGGTAATGTTGTTGCATCAGCTTGTTTCATTCCATGGCTTGGTCTGCTTCATTCCCTAGCAAGGAAATTTCTTGTATGCTCTGGTGACGTGGCCTTATTCTAGTCCTTGTTGACTGAGAGAGTCTTTGTCCTAGATGGGGAAGTAGGTGAAGGATTAATATTGGCTGAGATTTCGGTCATTGGGTTGTCGATTTTTGGCTGCCCCATTCATTATTCTTGTTCACCTATATTCAAATCATTCTTAGAGTTGTCATCCTTAGGATATGTTCTAAGTTGATTGAGAAATAAAGTGACAAGAGTGTTCCTAGATTTCAGGTCACCTTCTTGGGGATTTGGGACCAACTCATCGTAAGTTGGAGCAGATGTTTCCCCTGGTTCCTCCTACTGTGTGATTGGTAGCGGGGTTATGTGTGAAGCTTCTGAACCTTCCTCATCGTCATATATGGTGATTAAATATATGAGGACAGTAGGCATTCCCATCCCACTTGATTCTCTTGCTGACCTTCTCTATGTTTTAGTAGTCACCGACCATCCTTCTTGTGGTGACATAGGGTTGGTGTTTTCTTGGTCAACAGTCTCTTCTAGTGGAATTTTCTTTGAGCCATTTAGTTATGCCTCATGGTCGTTTGTATCATCCAGGGTAATTGTCAAGGGTCCTATCAAAGGATTAAGTGGGGGATATTCCCCTAAACTTTACATAGCTCTCTTGGCTTCTTCTATTAACAATATCCCCCTTATATGTGCCTCTGTCTCTTTTGCTTCTTTGTTTTCTTCTCTTACTCTAATGGCTTCTTGAGCAGTGTGCTATATTGTCTCAACTTGTTAATCCATTGTCAATTCTTTGAATTTCGTCATATTTGGGTTATCCCTTCTATAGAGCACCTCCTCCCAGTCTTGGGCACCCTTGGTAAAGATATCATCTTCAAAATTGTCCTGAGCATATGGACAACATGAGGATACCTGTAATGCCTGTTGGAGTACCAACCACTTTGGATCTTCCTTGATAAAATGACATGTGGGGAATCAATACTCAAGTTGACTCAATCCTTCTCGTTTCTCCTGTGTAGTGTATTTTAACATATAAAACCCAATATCAAAACCATAGGGTATGAAACCCCTCTTCTTATCCTTTACCAAAGAAGCATTATTGCCTTGCAGAATGGTCTAGTAACAAATTTCTCCCAATATGATATGGTCTAGGACATGAACGAGGAGTAAGTGTTGTTGGACACACCTACCACACTTAGAGGGGGGGGGTGAATGAGTGTGGGGATATTTTTCCCAAAACTTCCCTCTTACACAAAATTCAGTAGTTAGCATTCAACATTTACTCATTACTCATTGTTGTCATTAATAATCAGTTAGATGTGAATACATATCAGTAACATATATTAGCAATATATCATCAACAAATCATCTCCACAAGGAACACAAGATGTATGTACAATTTTTCTTTTTATTATGGACTTCAATCCGGGGGTTTTTCGGCAACAACTGAATAGAGTACAACTCTACAAGAGAACCATATCTATATGAAAGACTCATCTTACATTCTCAGAACCAACTGAGATGAGGCAACAATCCTCAACAGATATCAATCTATACCATAAACAAGAGCATCAACCATGCACCAACCTGTGCCAAACAACCTGTAATCAACCTGTACCATAAACAAGTGCATACAACCATGTACCAAGTATATACCAATCAAGTGTCAACTATTAATCAACAATGACTCGTCAATATGTACCAACATCATCAACTATACACCTCATGTATGTGCCAACTCATCAATTGCTTGTCTCAACCGTGACTAGTTTTGGATTAGTCAACAACCTTAACTTGAAATAATCATAACTTTGTACCTATAATGAATAAAGATATGAAAATGATATACAATTTTATTTAGTTTGTTTTATGCAATTCATCCAAGTGGCACTACTTTTAACCTCTCAGAAAAGGAGGTATAGCAAAAATGGCACACCTTGCTGAATTCTGGATTATTCTAGAGAGCGACCTTGTAGAGTGTGCCCCACATAGAATATTTGTTGAATCAAACTATAACTATTCTAGAGAATACTAAAGACTGTAATATAACCAAAACAATTGGTCTCACTGAATTTGGATCTGTTATGAATAAGTTATGACGTTTTTACCCGAAACACTTATTTTTGACTAGTTTCAGGACTGGTCACAAACCCTATTTTCCACGGAGTGTAAATCCCAAAATACAAAGACCCACAATCTGAATTTTTAACCACAAATAATTGGATATGTTTTCTCACTTGAACATAAATTTAAAGATCTGAATCATTATATAAACAAAATTATAGAGAAAATGGTGAGATGACCTGTAAATAACATACCTTAGAAAGCACCATCAAAAGAATTTATCATTTCTTGCATTTCGGTTTTATTTTCTTCACTTTCCTCAGAATTTAGGCTTAGATATCCTTGGTTACCTCAGTCACCTATAGATATTCAATATTCTCAAGTGTTCCACACCAAAAATGCTCAAGAATCACTCACAAGAAGCTCTCCATCAATACTCCAAAAGATATTCTCACAAGAAGCTCTCCATTGATCCACAAAAATGATGATCTACAAGAGACCATTGCTATCTTATTTATACTTTCATCCTTTAGGTCACTTAACCCATTTTTAGGTCACTCAACCTATTTTCCTTATTTTAGGGTTAACCACTTTCCATAAATAGAAAGTTCTCCAATACTTTATCATTTAAATATTCCTTCTTGATTTTGTCACCTTACTTGATCATTTCTTGATTTTGTCACTTCTCTTGATTATTTAAATAATCCACCTTGAATTTGTCGCTTTAATTTATCATTTAAATAATATTAACCCATTTCTATGTCACTTTACCTATTTTCCTTCTTTTTAGGGTTAACCACTTTCCATAAATATTCCTTCTTGATTTTGTCACCTTACTTTATCATTTCTTTATTTTATCACCTCTCTTTATTATTTAAATAATCCACCTTGAATTTGTCACTTTACTTTATCATTTAAATAATAATTTCTTCTTTTAGGTCACTTTGACTTCTTTGACCTTGGGGGCTTCAAGCCTTCATGTGGGGGTCCTTCATCTTCGTAAGG
>ML779343.1:1341723-1380313 GCA_009831015.1 Picea engelmannii
TCTTGATTTTGTCACCTTACTTTATCATTTCTTGATTTTGTCACTTCTCTTGATTATTTAAATAATACACCTTGAATTTGTCACTTTAATTTATCATTTAAATAATATTAACCCATTTCTAGGTCACTTAACCTATTTTCCTTCTTTTTAGGGTTAACCACTCTCCATAAATATTCCTTCTTGATTTTGTCACCTTACTTTATCATTTCTTGATTTTGTCACTTCTCTTTATTATTTAAATAATCCACCTTGACTTTTTCACTTTACTTTATCATTTTAATAATGATTTCTTCTTTTAGGTCACTTTGACTTCTTTGACCTTGGGGGCTTCAAGCCTTCATGTGGGGATCCTTCATCTTCGTAAGGCCATAATTCTCAAACCATGAGGATTTATGTGACATTCCACATACCACCAGAAATGGCATGACAAGCACTATCCATATAGGATAGTTTCACCAACAATTTCCTTTATCTTCATCTCGTTATTCCACATACAAGTATAGGTCCTCCAACCATTCTTATAGGATAACTCAATCCGTAAAGCGTCTTCCCATGAGGGATTTCACCATAAGGGGACCACTTTGGAGTTCATCCATTTGTGCACATTATAAATCATTATAAGACAATAATGAGTCATCTATACATTTTTCCAACAATGCATCATATACCAATGAAACCACATCGATCCATCTTCATCATGTATCAATGACAACTCATTGATCCATCTTCATCTATGCATTCTCATCAAGGAAAATACATATTATATTACATCAATCATCAATCAATCAATCCTTTTACATCAATCAATCACTTGACATCAATCAATGACATCAATCAATCAAGCCATTGGCATCAATGACAGCATGATCCAACAGGTGCACCAATAGCCCCAAACACTCTGATATAAGTGTTTGTTTCTTCAAAATACTAGTGGCCAAATTTGGATATCATATTTTTGGTTGCCACTAAAATCCTTGGGCATTCTTCTCTAAATATAATAAAGTGCACTCTGGATATAAAATCAAGACATATCATGGAGTAAAATGTTTTGTACCTGTTTTCCCACAAAATGTTGAAATAAACATGCACAGGTAACTCGACAACATTCCAACTTAAATTCATACCTGCAAAAATGTTTCTTGCACAGATTACGTCGAATAGGTAAGATGCCATATAGAAAACTAATGTTTCTCCATATTTTGGTGTTTGGGCCTATAGGATGTTGATACTCAACTTCTTGGAAATGATGGCTCCCCAACTGAAACTTCTCTCAGAGATTTCCATGGTATATGCTAAAGGAATCCATGCCTCTGAAAACTTAGAGCAATATTTTTCTCCATACAATCAGCATATTAAAGCCATTAAATACATATAAGTCTCTCTGAGCTTTATCGTGTTGTACCATCCATTTCTCCTGTTTGTGAACTTTTTATCTTATTTCCACCACGAGGCTAGTAACCAGTTGGTTTCATGGACCTCATAAAACCTAACCACAAAATATGTATTCAGTCTTTCCTCTAGATCTATGCACTTATAATATTTTTTTACCTATACTGGAAGAAAGACACCAACACATTATCCCTCCTCATTATTGATCATTCATTTCATTGTGTCTGTGTGGTCAAATATCCATCCTAGGGTTTCGATGCAAAGAAGAATTGGGGTTCGACAGGCCACCAGGTGCAGATATGAACACCTAATATCTAGGAAAACTTGGTCATCCAATACCTTGATGTTTGGGTCACTGTGAGGTGTAGACTCTGGGTAACATTCTTAATTTGTTTTGTTAAAAATATCCCCCCATTGTGGGAGCACTGCTTTAGATCCAATGCTTCCCTCTGTGTCCCCGAACGCTAGAGGTTGGGTAAATTGTTTCTTGGTGGAAGTTCAGATAATTGAATCTATCTTTGAAAGAAACAAATTTCCCTTGCGATCGTCGATGTCGACCCTTAGTTGATCTCTAATTGTTTCATTTTTGGCATTCTTGGTGAACGTCTAGTTGTCATCTTTCGCGGAGGAATTTTCCTACACAAAAAAAAATAATAAGTTGCAATCCAACTACAACAAGTGTTATTCGACGCAATCATAAATGTAAATGATAAAGACCATGCTTAACTCTTTCTTAAAGGAAATAACCTAGGCTTACTAGTAATTGAAGTGGCACAATGACCTATTACCTCTTCGATGCTCTCTCTTGCTCCTTTGTCTACTTGGGAGATCAGTAATTTGTGAATGGAAAACCATGTTTAGGCACAAAATTTGCAAATTTAAAGCATACCTACCTTGTCTCATCGAGTCTTAAATTTAGGAGTATATATATATATGATCTATAAAATCTATAACAGAATTCACATCATGCTTAGGATTAAATGCAACACAGGCTAGCGACACAGGAGCGTGTTACTTTTAGAGTTCATCGGAGAATTCAATTTTTTTTTGAAATTTGATCGGTGCGTGACGTTGTGTTATCAGTTATGTGAAGCTCTTAATTTTCTGACAAATCACAAACCTTGTCCTTCACTTAGCTAGAGGTGTCTCCTCAAATTACCTGAGCGTTTTCACACTTCAATGGAACTAGTATGATTGGTATCGGGGATAAGCAAGATCGTTAAATGGATGACGCAGATTGAGCAGGATCGTCGGTGTTGATGAAAAAAGTTTGATCTAAATCCTATAGTTTGGTGTTCTAGCAATCTGTTGGTAGTTAATGAGTGCATCGACGTTGGCATATTGTCTTTGACATTGTTTCATTGGTGCCTTTAGGAAAAAGTTTCGATGTCGACCCAAGCTGTCGTATAGTGTTGATGTGGAAGAGAAGGTATGGAAGTATAGATACGACAAGGAGAACATCAAAATATGATGTGGGTGATAACCAAGCAATATGGACTATCCACATGGAAAAACATGTGACGGTTGATTTGACCGTTTCAGCATGAGAAATGTTTCTTTTCGGCATCGGTGAATTTCCTTAGGCATATGTTTTTTTTGGCGCACGATTTCTCCCATTTTGTCTATGCTGACAATACATTGATGATCGTTGATCATCGATTATCATTGTTATGTGGTAGTTTTCCTTTTCGTAATTTTTCGATGTTGACGATACATCGGTGATTGTTTTTAAGAAATTATTTTCGCAGACCAAAATCATCGATGGGCACATGTCCCTTTATAAAACAAAATTTAAGCTGTATGCACTTAGACTGATGCCACATTTACTTAGAGAAAAATGTCATTATGTTCAACAAAATTCAAACCAAAATGAATTTGATTGATGATAAAACACAACAATAGAAAAATCCATTGATCCCTACACAAATGACTCCATTCAGAAATCACAAAGTGGTACCCAAAAAGAAAAAAATCACAAAGACTTTTAGGGTGTGTTGAGTGCTCAATAGAACTTTCCACCAACAGTCACTTCAGAGGTGTGAATCCCTTCAAGGTACAAGTTCAATTTGATATTCCTTTGTTTGAAGGCTAGATATACATTGAAAATTTGGAAAAAATGATTAATTCTACTAGAGGGTTATTTCTCTGCCCAAAATTTTCCAACAATGAAAAAATAACATTTGCTCTCCTTAAATCCCTTCCCCTTTTTAGATATTGGTGGGAAACCTACTGTGAGAAACATGTGGGGGATGATTTTTCAATTTTGGGTTGGAACCCACTTGGGAAGATTTTGTTGATGTCGTAAAGGAGCAATACTACCATGTTGGAAACTACAATGACCAGTACACAAGATGGTCAAATCTGCATTAGGAGAGAGACCAGACGATGCCATATTACACCAACATATTCCATACCTTACACACAAATTTGGGTATTAAAGACTCTAAGTAGAACCTAGTCTTAAAGTATTGTAGTGGCCTACATAGGTACATCCAAATATATATGTAGTTCCTGGAAATATCCTCACTAGGAGCTACTTACCAATATGCTTTCAAGATCAATCAAAATTTCAAGAAAAGGAATAAGAGGGATTTTAGTTATACAAACCCATCACAGTAGAAGCACAGTAAAGGTGGCCTTAAATTTCATAATAAAGAACAGAACAAGAATGTGTCATCCCCAAGATGACCAATCCAAGACACAAGTAAATAAGGGTAATAGGATGTCGAAGAAGGACATTGGAAAGTTGTGCAAGTTCCAAAAAATACCTCAGCACAACACTCATGAATGTCACTCCAAACAGTCATTGTTAGTTTAGATGAAGGCCTTAGAGTGAGATGTCAGCTCAGACTCTAATTCAAAATCAGATATTGGAAAATGGATCATTGACACAGAACCTACTGCCACCATAACTACCAGAAAGGTTCATCTAGAGGAACCAGAGGAGATTGAAGAAGGGGAGAGTATTATACTCACATATGTGGATGAATGGAACCCCATTCCATTTCATTGTTGATAGAAGTAGCTAAAATAACCTAATATCAGTAGAGGTCTTAGAGAGGTTGAACCTAACAATGAAGTCGCACCCCCATCCACACACCATTGGTTGGATCAACCATGGATGAGACACCATGTCAGTAAACAATGTTTCCTGCACTATGAAAATAATCCCTTCAAAGATGAGGTAATCTGTGATGTTTCCCCACTTGATTTTTTTTTATTTTCTTTTAGGACAACCATGTATGTGGAAGCATCATGTTGTTTATGGATATAGGCCCCGTAGTGTCATTATTACTTTGGGAGGTCAACTCTATAGGATATTAGAGGTAGTCCCAAATATTATGGTATCTTTGATCTCCATAAAGCAATGCATAAAGGTGGTCTCTTAGACCAGGAGATTTTATCTTTAGGGTTTGGATGGAAAGAGAATGGAAGATAACTGCAACTTCCAAAATATCTACACAAGATCTCTCTACACACCAAAAGTAGGTGGAAAAGATAGTATAATAACACAAAGACATATTTTCCTCACCTACTAGGGTTCCTTTGAAATGTCAGGTGAATCACTCAATTGATTTGACACTTGGGGCTCCTCTACCAAAGGGCCTTGTATATAGGAGATCTATTATGGAGAATGAAGAAATCAAATGCTATATCCAAGAGCTACTTTTGAAGGGCCACATTATACCAAGATCCTCACCTTGTAGGAGCCCAATTGTTCCGGTATAGAAGAAGGACAAGACATGATGACTCTATATTGACTATAGATCCCTAAATAAGATCACAGTCAAGAACCGGTACCCAATCCCCCTGATTGATGATCTTCTAGATAATCTCAAGAGAACCAATTTTTTTAGTAAGATTGATCTGAAGTCAAGCTACCACTAGGTGTCCATTGAACCAACTGATGTATGGAAGATAGACTTCAAGTCTAAATAAGTTCTCTTCAAGTGGTTAGTCATGCCTTTCGGCATGATAATTCCCCAACCACATTCATGTGGATGATGGATGGTATATTATGGCCATTCACAAACTCCTTTGTGGTCATACATCTGGATGAAATCATCATATTAAGAAGGCTGACATCCATAAAGTAAGAAGTCTCCAATGCCTTATACATTAACCAGAACGACCAGCGCTGCATCAAAACTTTACAATCGGGAGCCTTGCTCAACCATCGATTCTTTCAAAAATGGAGAAAATGCCTACATATACACAACAAAAACAACAACAGTAAAAACGAGACGTTGCATTAAAGAATTACGTCCGCATGGCTTCTGACAGGATGCCTATGCAGACTCTGGATGATCGTGTGCCTATGACAGACACCATCATATTTCAGACTGTCCTTCTATAGGTGAGTCGACGTCAATTAATCCTTTGTCGGACCTTCCTCTTTATGGTGGAGATGACACTCAACCACCAGCAACAATTGCCATAACTACATTCTTGGGACTAGGGACGTCCTCGGTCAACTCTGCCTTCTGGGATATGGAGGTCTCCTAATGGTGCCACCTGGATCAGTCGAACGGTCCTTCTTTGGGCACTACTTCACTCGACTGCTGCGAGGGATCCCTATGGCAGATGTGGATGAGGGTGTGACGGGGGTTAATGGTGTGAACACTGTGGAGGTGACGAAGAAGAAATGGGAGCTGTGACATCAGCTGAGGAATGCCACGCGGTCTAAATAAGACAGAGGAGGAAGGAGCATCGAGTGCGGGAGTATAGGAGGAGGTGAGTGGGAATGAGAGGGACACATGGAAAAATATGAGAGAACGACGAGCTGAGGAGGTGCCATGTGGATGGAGAGAGGGAAGTTGGATAGATGACAAGGGAAAGGGGAGGCAGTAAGTGGAAAATAGGTGGCAATGGGGAGGATGATACCAAAGGTATATACGTCAGGCCAGGGGCCCCACAATAATAACACATCAATTNAAAGGCAGAAAGGAAAGGGGGGTTTGGAATGAAGCCTCAACCATTGATTTAGGCACCCCAATCCTGGCCATTAGAGAGCTGCACGCTCAATTCTGGACCCCCACCCCCTCCACTTAAAGGTAGAATGGCGAGGGGCCTCTGGAATCTGCTACTGACATTAGATATGAGCATGCAGATCCTGGCCACCCAGATCCATGCCCCCTTTAATTCCAACACGCCCGAGTTTCATCGATGGATGGACGGCTAAGATGACTTCGGCGCTTTCACTAGGAAAATCCCAAAAGGCCCCACCTGAGGCTCAGATCTGCGCCACATGTCCTTCAGATGAACGACCGAGATGGCTTTGTCATTAAAAGGGGGCTACCTCCATTACCGGGCTCGCTTATCATGACCTAGTGCTAGGACTGTGGGCTCGGCTTTGAAGGGCGCTTATCATCATTTTGGGGTTCGGGGTTTTGAGATGTAAAATGACGAGGACCTCTTACCCCTCGAATCCCTGACTGCTGACATGACATGATCGCGCACCACGTGTCCTTTTGGATGGACGGTCGAGATCCTTCATGAATGTATATGGACGCTACCCATCATGCTAATCTTCTCCTATGGGCGAATATGGGCTATTGACAACATAATTTTGCCCGCTCACTTGATTTTTAGCCTGATATGGGGCTTTACGTGCTACACTTGGGCGTTCTTCATGCAACCTACAGACCTGGATGATCTCAAGCCCAAGACAAGAATTATCGCTAACATTAGGCTCCATGGGGGATAGAGTTGTCCCTGTGATTCTCTAAGAACTCATTCTGCAGCTTCAGTGCCTTGCTGTTGGGCTATGGAGTCAGGCTCAAAACATCCCGCTGCTGAAAATACAAGCCAAAAAATAAAAGAAACAAAATAAAGATACATGCTCAAAGGAGCTTATTTATATACAATCCTAAACTAATAAAAAACTTTGCATGGGGCTAGGTGAAAGCATATTTCCACCATAGCCATTCAAGCAGCTTCCTAGATAGAAGCTCCTTCCTTATGTCAATGATCATCAGCAGATGGTGTAACCGTGACAGCAGAACGGTTACACTCTTCAACTCCTCCTTATAGGCTAGAGTTGAGATGAAATAGGGTGGCTCCAAGGCATAGGGAAATGCCACTCCATGTACTTACTGACAGGGTCATAGAATGAGTGGCCAATCCCAGAAAACTGGCGACAAACAGCTACTTGTGCTACACAGTTGTCCACTTGTGGCTGAATATCTCTGATAAGCACAGGTAGGAGGAAAACTGACATAGGATCACTGATCATAGGTGGTGTTCATTCGTTGATTGGCTTCGGATAGAACATGAAATGAGCGCTCAGTCATTCCTCTAGTTCCTCCTCCTCTTTTCCGTGCACTCCCCCATCTTGTAAAAAGGGAACGGTCTCTCGATCCTTCTCTTCAATCCCAAATGTAAATACATCATGGGAAATCTCATGAAGGAAGAAATAATGATCCTCTTCCACAATGGCTTCTTTGTTTAAATCTGAGACAGTAGGCTCATTGGGGGCAGATGCTAACTCATCCAAAAAATATTCAATAATCTCTTCAAAAGAGATGCTTAGATCATCCGCCTCGAAGACTGGAAAATCCTTTTTGCTGCCTTCAGATTCCAATTTTGCACACTAGGGAGTGGGGAATATCACCTGCACCACTAGTTCACTTAGAGCGCCATCCTCCTCCCTAGGAAGCTCATCACTCTCATAACCCCCCCCCCTATTGCAGATGAATGGGGAGGAGAAAGGACAGAGCTCTGATCCAGGTCATCAGGATCATCCTCATAGCCTACGTCTGAAACAGCTTCATCTGGTATAGAGTTGTGGTATCCCTCACTACAGTTATGACAAAATAACACAGAGGGATAAAACTCTTGGTAATAGGCGACGAAAGCTGCATGAAACTCCGAGAGTGAAGAAATGCTAGCAGGGGGTAAAGAATGATACCATTTATGCACATCCCTTGCTAACGAGAACATGAACATTTTCAATAATACATCCTCATGATGTATCTCCCATTGACGCATGAGTTCATGAAACTCACTGAGGTGTTGAGCAAGGTTGTCATCTTCACTCTTTCCAAATATGGGAAAATAATCACCCCATTCATTCGGAGAGGGGACAACATTAGGAAAACCAGGAATAGTAGAAAAATTAAAAGGAGCAAACCTGGGAGCAAGGATTTTCTCCATATCGAACCAATGGAGTCGCCAATCGATCCTTGAATCATGGAGTCGCCAAGTGAAAGATGTGAAACTTTGAATGTGTCTGGTCCTTGTTCACCGTCAAAGGCTAGATCCTAACGTTGTTGTTACCCCAGGAAGCTTCTCAGGCTGAGAAAGCAGTTGTTGAAACCTTCTCAAGAAAGCTCCTTGGGGTCAGCTTTCAAGTGTGCTAACAGTAGCCACAGTTGAAACAGTGATGTGGAAACCTTGGAGTCACCACAGTGGAGTCGCTAGGTGCACAGTAGCAATCTTGAAGGGCTCTGATGTCTGATGAACCTTCAGAATCAGAGGCTTAATGTCGTTCTGTCCAGGGAAAATCTTCAACTTCGTCCACGGAAACGGTGCCAGAAATGTTAGCATCAGAAGTTTCTCCTGGATTGCAGCAGGAGCAGAGCCTGACGCCCATCAGTTTTATGTCATGATTTAATTAAAAGGAGGTGGTCGAATGGAAAGAGACCCAGGAAAGCAGCTTTGACTCGGGAAACTGGGCCTGGTATGTAGAAAGCAAGGGAGGTCTTGATCCAACTTCTGTTAGTAAACTAATTAAGGGGTGGTAGATGGAAGACTTGTGAGAAGGATGAACAAGAATGCCTCGGGCAACAAGTCTTCGGAAGCTTAAGGATGGAAAACTCAAAAACCAGGATCCTCTTGGTCTAGAGTTTCAAGGAGTTGAGGGGTGACTCGATTGGATCCTCCAATTCCAAGTCATTTAGTGCTAAGAAAATCACAGGAACCAATTAGAAACAATGCAACTGTTACAGTGATCCAACCTACATCATCCTATAACAGCTACAACTCAACTGTATCCTCCAATTCTGAGTTGTTCTAACATAGTAAACAAAGAGATGGAAAAGAGGCTGACATCCATAAAGTAAGAAGTCTCCAATGCCTTATACATTAACCAGAGCGACCAGCACTGCATCAAAACTTTACAATCGGGAGCCTTGCTCAACCATCGATTCTTTCAAAAATGGCGAAAATGCCTACATATACTCAAAAACAATAACAACAGCAAAAACGAGACGTTGCATTAAAGAATTGCATCTGCATGGCTTCTGATAGCCTGCCTATGCAGACTCTGGATGATCATGCACCTATGACAGACGCCATCAAATTTCAGATTGTCCTTCTATAGTTGACTCGACGTCAATTAATCCTTTGTCGGACCTTCCTCTTTATGGTGGAGATGACGCTCAACCACTAGCAACAACCACCATAACTGCATTCTTGGGACTAGGGACGTCCTCGGTCAACTTTGCCTTCTAGGACATGGAGGTCTCCTAATGGTGCCACCTGGATCAGCCGAACGGTCCTTCTTTGGGCGCTACTTCGTTGGACTGCTGCGAGGGATCCCTATGGCGGATGTGGACAAGAGTGTGATGGGGGTTAAAGCCGTGAACACTGTGGAGGTGATGAAGAAGAAATGGGAGCTATGACATTAGCTGAGGAATGCCACGCAGTCTGAATAAGACAGAGGAGGAAGGAGCATGGAGTGCGGGAGTACAGGAGGAGGTGACTGGGAATGAGAGGGACACATGGCAGGAGATGAGAGGACAAAAAGCTGAGGACGTGCCATGTGGATGGAGAGAGGGAAGTTGGATAGATGACAAGGGAAAAGGGAGGCGGTAAGTGGAAAACAGGTGGCAACGGGGAGGACGATACCAAAGGTGACACATCAAGCCAGGGGCCCCACAATAATAACACATCAATTTCGGACCCCCCCCTCTGATTAAAGGCAGAAAGGAAAGGGGGGTCTAGAATGAAGCCTTAGCCATTGATTTAGGCACCCTGATCCTGGCCGTTAGAGAGCTGTGCGCTCAATTCCAGACCCCCCCCCCTCCTCTTAAAGGTAGAATGGCGGGGGGCCTCTGGAATCCTCTCTTGACCTTAGATTTAAATGCACAGATCCTGGCCACCCAGATCCTTGCCCCCTTTAAGTCCAACGCACCTGAGTTTCATCGATGGATGGATGGCTAACATGACTTCGGCGCATTCGCTAGGAAAAACTCGAAAGGCCCCACCTGAGGCTCAGATCTGTGCCGCATGTCCTTTAGATGAACAACCAAGATGGATTTGTCATTAAAAGATGGCTACCTCCATTCCCAGGCTCGCTTATTGTGACCTGGCACTAGGATCGTGGGATCGGCTTTGAAGGGCGCTTATCGGCATTTCGGGGTTTGGGGTTTTGAGATGTAAAATGACGAGGATCTCTTACCCCTCGAATCCCCGACTGCCAACATGACATGATCATGCACCACGTGTCCTTTTGTATGGATGGTTGAGATCCATCATGAATGTATATGGACGCTACCCATCGTGCTAATCCTAGCGCAACTCCGCTAACCGCGATTTCCCACCGACTGTCGATCTGCTCCTATGGACGAATCTAGGCCATTGACAACATAATTTCGCCCGCTCACATGAATTTTAGCCTGAAATGGGGCTTTACATGCTACGCTTGGGTGTTCTTCATGCAACCTGCAGACCTGGATGCTCTCGAGCCTAAGACAAAAATTGTCGCTAACAAAATCAAGCACTAAGCATACCAACATAGATCAGATCTAGCATCCATTCACATTATTCAGCATTAATCTATCATATCAGATTCATCTATCATCTAACATTTCACTAAGCATTGAGTCACATAAAAAAGAGAGCAACTAAAAATAACAAAGCATTCACAACACAGGATATATGTGGTTCACCCCCACCCTGGGGCTACGTCCACCAAATCTTCGTCTTATTTATTATCTTCGATGAATCTTCTTACATGCACAAAGCCTCAAAATCAACTCCACAGAGGACAGGATATCTTCACACCTTGCTAGATCCTCATTACTTGATTTATAGCACAAAGCCTTCCAAAATCTCTTACAATCACTTACACTTAGCTCTGCAAGCCTCACACAGTATGCACAAAGCAATTACCACTTAGCACATAGGCCTCTTCTTACATCACTTAACTACTTATTTATACATTACAAAATATTCCTAACAATGGGTAAACCCATGGGCTGACATCCCCATACCCATTACATAAGACCAAAACCCAAAAAGGCCCTAAAAAGGGGCCGAGATCCTGCGATCTCTGCTTCGACTTGCGCTCTACCTTCGACAGCCTGTCGAAGTCCCAAAATGGTAAAAAATGACCATGGATCCTAAAAACTTGGTCAAGGGCCAACATGCCCCCAACACTCACCTGTGACTCGTCCTGATTCACTTTTCTCTGGGTAACTCTACTTCAAAAGCCTCAAGATTCTCTTGAGCTTCTTTGACCTGTTGTTGTGCCATGGCCTCCTACTCAACGAACTCTTGGATTACTGCTTCATTGATAGGTCCCTCTAAGCATTGTTCAGCTGCAGTGACAACTTGCTCCAGTTATGCTCCTCGACCTTCGATCTCTATGAACAGTTGGCAAACCTCATCATGTATTGGTTGGAGCCTCTGAGTTACTTCCATGAATCTACTTTGAATGGTATGAACCTGCTACTAGGAAGTGTGATGTTCTTGGGATCACTTCATCCTCTCAATGGCTAATAGGGGCTTCAAATGGACCTTTATTGTTTCTGCTTGCTGCTTCACTCCCTGGAGCTATGACTCCAGTGCTTTCAATTTAGGATCCTCAGTGAGTTGCTCATAAGTTTTTGCACTGCAATCACTTATTTGTTTACATTCCATGGCGAGGTTCTTGATTCTTTCAACTGTGCCTCACACAATCACTTCTCTTTGATCTCACACATCCTGTGGAGTACTGGGCACTATTCTTAGCTCCATATATGTGATTCTCGATTGAATTTGTTGGATGGTTTCTGTGAGGTGCACTACTTGTTGTTCTACTGGTTTTCCCTCCTTCTGCTCTAAGCCCATCACAGAGCGAAGTGCTCTGTTGACTACTTATTTTACTCTAACATGCTCTGTGAGCAGCTTTTATTTCTCCTGTTGGATCTGCACTCTCTCTTCTTCAAACTTCTCTTGAAGATCATCCTTCTCCTATTGTGCAATCCTGTGTTGCTCTATAACTTCCTCTTGTACTTGTTTTAAGGTCGTTGTGGCATGTTCTTTCTCATCTTGTGTTTGATGAAGGCGAGCTTTAGTCATATAAGCTAGTTTGCAGAGTTGAGCAGGCTCATCTCCCAACTCTGGATCTTCTGATGGCAAGGGCGCAGTGGACGTTGGGCGGATCAAATAAAGGGCTTGTTGTACACCTCTTAGTTCTCCTTCAATTCTATTGTACATGGCTTCTCTTTTTTCTTCGTTTCTTTGCAAAATCTCTTTTGAGGAATGTCCTACAGCTGAAATAATAAAGTCGAAGTCATCGACTGTGAGTACATTCTACATCTTGCCTTATTGGATTTGGAATTCTTCTACGATGAAGGTTTCATGGGGGAAACTGATGCAGGAGCATCGCTCACTCCATCAAGCGAGCCAGTGCGTGGAAAGAAGAGACAGCTGGACAGCACCAGCATTCAAATTTTGGAACCATTGTAATATGGCTGCGCCAAACATTAATATGTTGATGTGATGAAGCGCATTTGTACATGTAAAGGACCTTGAGCGGATAAGCTCTCGTCCTTAGGTAGCTGACGCATTTACTTAAATTTAATGCAAGTAGATAGAATAATTAACTGTAGATTAGACAGTTTAGCTTTCGAGAGGGAAAACGGAGTATAGACACCCTCCCTTGTATCATTGTATCATTATCAAGCATTCAACATTGAGAGCAAGTAGAGAGAAGAGAGAGTTGTGAAGAAACCTCCATGTACAGTTATTGAATTAATAAGAAGAGCTTTGATTCAATTCCATGGATGTGTTTGATCTCTGTGTGTTGTTAGTACTGTTCTTGTGCATGTTTGCTTCTTTCTATGCTTATCATTTATATGCTGCTTATGTGATTGCATATCAGGTTCGAAACTTGAGAGAATGAGAGAATGAGTTTCAATTGTTTCTCTGCTTAGGCCAGGAGATTCCTGCATCGAGTGCAGTTGAATACCTCCGCTTAGAGTGCGTCAAGGAGGCTAAGTAGTTGAACATTTGTTCTCATTTCATTCAGAGTTGATTAGAGTTATTCGAGCCGTGTAGGCGAGTGCAGGACGAATTTTAGTCTCAGTAGCAAGTCTGAGAAGGGGAAGGTCGAAGCCGTTGCGAGTGTGAATGCGCAAGGGCTAGAAGACTTCATCACTTTCGGAGGTCATTGAAGGCCGAGCACAGGGAGCATGTTCGAGAAATTCTTGAAGGAGTCCGAGTTGGTAAAAGCTCAGAAGGGATAGTTCCTTTGGTACGTTGTGAATCGACCCAGCAGAGGTCGCACAGGACGAAGGTGGCGGAGCATAGATCTCTTCATAGAGGAAGAGAATCGGCGACTTGGAATCGTCGTGCAGGCCCGCGAAGTCCCGTGGATCATTGGATCTGGGAGAAGGAGTGAGGTGGTTAACCCTCAAGTGTAGGGAGAATCATTTGTCGTTGCACATCGGTGAATCGAAGTTGGCGAGTGCAAAGGTTTCATGCATGTCGGAGTCGCGACGCGCGAATTCCCGATTTAGTGGGAGCCATCGATCCTCGGAGGGACAGGTGGTGCAAATCCAGAGTATCGGGGTTTCGATACTCGGGGTTTCCAGCAGCAGAGAGTGTGGTATAGTGGATCCGCGATCCGCGAAGTCTCAAGATTAACATGGCAGCGTGGGCCACGTGAGACTTAGTGGAGGACAGGTGGCCTCACATCGGGGATCGGCACCTCGGCACTCGGGGATTTGAAATACAAGGACTCGACATCGCGAATAGAGATACCCCGAGGTTGACCGTTGACCATCGGGGGTCGGAGTTTCGGCGGTTGAGTGACGGGGAGTAGTGTCACGAATCTCGCGATATCGCGAGACCCGATCTCCCGATTTCCGAAGGGAGGAAAGCGTGGAATTATAACTGTGGGTAGAAGACTCCCGAGGGAGTTGGAAGGGCTTGGGCTCTTCGGGCCGAGGTTTGTGAAGGTCCTGGTGGTGTGACTGTGCCGTCGAGGGTGCGGGTTGCGTTAGAGTGGTATCAAAGCCCTGAAATCTTGTCTGTATATTGCAGGTGAGAGAAGGGAAGGAGAAAAGGGAAAGCACTCTGATACTCACGACTTGCGTCAGAGTGGTATCAGAGCCCAGAAAGGGTAGGAAGTTCTCTTTGTTCAGGTAGAAGAGAAGAACAGGTACATAATGCCGCCCAGAAGAGAGAGGCAGTCACCTGACCGTGAGGACAGGGATGCCCGAAGGAGAGGCAGGCAGCCAGGAAATCCTGAAATGGAGCGACAGATACGAGATCTCAGGGCGAGACTCGAAGATATGGAGACCACCCAGAGGCGTGGAGTCGACGCAAGAGAGTTCAGCGATCCTGAGGTTGAGGAGGAATCTGGACATGATGAAGGGGAGGTCTCAGCAGAGGATGCTACAACCGAAAGATTGATCAAATCCATTTCGAGGATGAGCTCGAAAACAAAGATGGACATTTCCGTCTATGAGGGAAGTCTAAATGCTGAGGATTTGCTGGATTGGATCCGAGTGCTTGACACCTACTTCGATTATGAGGATATCGAAGAGGACAAGAAGGTGAGACATGCTGTCACCAAGCTGAAAGGACATGTGGCCTTATGGTGGGACGAGCTGTAGGCAGACAGATGTTCCAAAGGCAAACAGAAGATCAAGATCTGGGATCGGATGATCGCCAAGATGAAGGTGAAGTTCATTCCGAGGGATTACCAGATCACTCTGTTCAGGCGTATGCAGAACCTGAGGCAGAAGCTGATGACGGTGAAAGAGTACACCGAAGTGTTCTACAGGCTCAACATTCGAGCTGGTCATCGGGAGAGTGATGACGAAAAGGTGGCGAGATACCTGAATGGTCTTAGGTATGAAATTCAGGATGAGCTGAGCATGCTGACCATCCGGACAGTTGAGGATGCATACCAGATGGCTCTGAAAGCAGAAGAAAAGTTGAGCCACAAGCAGGGACAGCAAGGGCGAGGCAGAAGCCAGCCACGAGGCAAAGTTGTTGCCCAAGAACAGACTCAAAAGCCCAAGGAGGATTGGAAGAAGCCTCAGGGAAGAGCTGAAAGAGGTGGAACCTCACAGCAGAAGCAGCAAAATGCTGAGCCGAGGAGGTAGCAAGATGATCAGCAAGGGGGATATGCTGACACGAATACGTTTCCTCATACCCGAGGTAGAGGAAGAGGTCGAGGAGGAGTTATCACATGTTTCACGTGTGGTAAAGACGGTCATAAAGTCGTTGATTGTCCAGAAAGGAAAATGGACGGAGGAAGAACTCACATCACTGAGGCGCAGAGACGCGATGTTGGGCCAGAAGATGTTGACAGTGGAAGGTCGCTTGGAATGCATAAGGTCCTTTTGAAACCCGAGAAAGAGGTGGACACAGCTCAGAGGTGCCAACTGTTTCGGACGACTTGCAAGACCCAGGGCTGGAAATGCAAGGTCATAGTGGACAGTGGGAGCACAGATAATCTCATTTCGACCGAGATGGTGGAGAAATTGGAGCTGAAGACGCGCAAACACCCGAGTCCTTACAAAGTGACGTGGCTGCAGAAAGGACACCAGGTACGTGTTACAAAACAATGCTTGGTAAATTTTAAAATGGATGATTATAGGGACGAAATCCTGTGTGATGTCATTCCCATGGATGTCTGTCATGTATTATTGGGGAGACCATGGCAGTTTGATAGACATGTTGTTCATGATGGGAGAATGAACACATACACCTTGGAGAAGGATGGGAAATCACACACGTTGCTGCCGATGAAAGATAAAGAAACGAAACCAGAAGTTAGCAGCACGATACTTCTCATGAGTGGGAAAGAGCTTCTCACAGAGCTAGAGAAGGATGAGGATCCACAATTCTTCGTTGTCAGGAAGCCGAGAATTGTCTTGACAAGCACAAGAGTGGACGACTTGCCAGAGGAGATTCAGCAACTACTGGGAGAGTTCGCTGACATCATCGTGGACGAACTACCTCGTTCGTTTCCACCGATGCGGAGTGTGAGTCATCACGTTGACCTCATACCCGGAGCAAGTTTTCCAAATAAGGCAGCGTACAGGTTGACGCCTCAGGAGAACGAGGAAGTCAAAAGGCAGGTTCAGGATCTGCAGGATAAGGGACTAGTGAGGGAGAGTCTTAGTCCATGTGTTGTTCCAACAGTACTGAGCCCAAAGAAGGATGGAGGCTGGAGGATGTGTACAGACTCCAGGGCCATAAACAAGATCACCATCAGGTATAGGTTTCCATTGCCGAGAATGGACGACTTGATGGATTGCCTGAGTGGGGCAAACTATTTCTCCAAGATAGATCTCAAAAGAGGATACCATCAGATCTGGATGAGAGAGGGAGATGAATGGAAAACAGCATTCAAAACAAACGAGGGTTTGTACGAATGGCTGGTCATGCCATTTGGCTTGACAAATGCACCCAGCACTTTCATGAGGCTAATGAATGAAGTCCTGCGGGAATTCATTGGCAAGTTTGTGGTGGTATACCTGGAGGATATACTGATTTTCAGTAAAACCAGGGAAGAGCATTTAAAACATTTAGCCATAGTGATGAGAAGGCTACAGCAGGAGAAGCTGCTGGTAAATTTGAAGAAATGTTCATTCATGCAGACAGAGCTCATTTATTTGGGTTTTGTAATATCGGAAAATGAGTTGAAAATGGATCCTGAAAAGGTTGAAGTAATCATGAATTGGCCATCGCCGAGGAATGTTTTCGAAGTGAGGAGCTTCCATGGGTTGGCAAGCTTCTACAGAAAATTCATTAGAAATTTCAGCGGAATCAGTGCTGCAATGATGGATACGGTCAGGAAGTGGCATAAGATTTTTCAATGGACAGTCGAGGCTGAAAAGAGCTTCAATCTATTGAAACGGAAGATCACTGAATAGCCGATTCTGGTGCTGCCAGATTTTCAGAAGACCTTCCAGGTGAAGTGTGATGCTAGTGGGTATGTTGTTGGAGGGGTTTTGAGTCAGGATGACTGACCTGTTGCATATTACAGTGAGAAGATGGATGATGCAAAGTTGAAGTACTCCACGTACGACAAAGAATTTTATGCCATCATCCAGGCACTGAAGAAGTGGAGGCATTATCTCATACCCAAGGAATTCGTTTTGTACAGTGATAATCATGCACTACAATTCGTGAGTCAGCAAGAGAAGTTGAACCAGAAGCATGCAAAATGGGTAGAGTACATGCAAAATTTTACATTTGTGATCAAGCACATTTCAGGGACTGCAAACAAGGTGGCTGATGCCTTAAGCAGGAAGTGCTTGTTGCTGCAGGAGTTCAGGGTCAAGACTTTAGGTTTTGAAAACTTGAAAGATATGTATGCAGGTGACGCAGATTTTGGCGAGGCATACGAGGCAGCTGAGAATCCAGTTCTCAGGGATAGGAGTCCATGGATTGACTACCTGATCCAGGATGGATTACTTTTTAAAGGCAATCAATTGTGCATTCCAGATTGCTCTATGAGAGAGAATTTAGTAAAGGAGAAGCACAGCGGAGGCTTAGCAGGTCATTTCGGGCATGACAAAACATTCGCCAAGATGAGTGAATCATATTTTTGGCCGGGCATGCATGCGGATGTTAAACGATTTGTTGACAGGTGTCGAATATGTCAACATGTGAAGGGTCGAAAACAGAACACAGGGTTCTATCAGCCGTTACCCATACCTGAAAGACCATGGGAAGCCATTAGCATGGACTTTGTGTTGGGATTACCGAGAACTCAGCGAGGGGTTGATTCCATTTTTGTTGTGGTGGACAGGTTTTCGAAGATGGAACATTTTATTCCGTGTCATAAAACCAGCGATGCAACCCACATCGCGAATTTGTTTTTCAAGGAGATTGTGCGATTGCATGGATTGCTGAGGAGCATAGTCTCGGATCGGGACACGAAGTTCATAGGTCACTTCTAGAGGACGCTATGGAAGAAGTTGGGGACTGAATTGGAATTCAGCTCAGCATACCATCCGCAGACATATGGGAAGACAGAAGTGGTCAACAGAAGCTTGGGGGATCTGTTGAGAAGCCTGGTGACGGAGCATCACACCAGTTGGGATCAGATCTTACCACAGGCAGAATTTGCGTACAACGATTCGGTGAATCGGAGTACAGGCAGAAGTCCGTTCCAGATTTTGTATGGGACACATCCAAGAGGAGTTTCTGAGCTCAGGGAGTCAGAATAGGCTGAGACTAGCAGTGCGAGAGTAGAAGAGTTTGTTGAGGCGATGCACGAACTTCACGCAGAGGTGAAGCAGCGACTGCAGAAATCGAATTAGGAATACAAGCGCAGGGCCGACCAAAGAAAGAGGCAGCTTCAGTTCGAAGTTGGGGACATGGTTCTGGCGCATCTGAGAAAAGAAAGGTTCCCAAGGGGAACATACAATAAACTCAAGATGAAGAAGTTTGGGCCGTGCAAAATCCTGAAGAAATTAGGGGAAAATGCATATGAGCTTGAGCTGCCAGAGGGCATCGGGATATCTCCGATTTTCAACATTTCGGATTTATACCCCTACAGGGATGATGTAACAGAGGATGGAACTCAGGAACCAGTGGTCGAGTGGCAGAAGAAATTACCAGGTGCACAGAAACCTCAGATGGAGTGCATACTGGACAAGAGAATAGGCAAGAAGACCAGGAGGAAACAATATTTTGAATACCTGGTGAAATGGAAAAACCACCCAGTGGAGGATGCCAGCTGGGAGACAGATGCAGTGATTTTGAAACATGGGCAGACTGTGCAGGAGCTCATGAGTAGGATCCCATGAAATATTTCGAGCCGAGGAGTATGATGCAGGAGCATCGCTCACTCCATCAAGTGAGCCAGCGCGTGGAAAGAAGAGACAGCTGGACAGCGCCAGCATTCAAATTTTGGAACCATTGTAATATGGATGCGCCAAACATTAATACGTTGATGTGATGAAGCGCATTTGTACATGTAACGGACCTTGAGCGGATAAGCTCTCGTCCTTAGGTACCTGAGCCATTTACTTAAATTTAATGCAAGTAGATAGAATAATTAACTGTAGATTAGACAGTTTAGCTTTCGAGAGGGAAAACGGAGTATAGACACCCTCCCTTGTATCATTGTATCATTATCAAGCATTCAGCATTGAGAGCAAGTAGAGAGCAGAGAGAGTTGTGAAGAAACCTCCATGTACAGTTATTGAATTAATAAGAAGAGATTTGATTCAATTCCATGGACGTGTTTGATCTCTGTGTGTTGTTAGTACTGTTCTTGTGCATGTTTGCTTCTTTCTATGCTTATCTTTTATATGCTGCTTATGTGATTGCATATCAGGTTCGAAACTTGAGAGAATGAGAGAATGAGTTTCAATTGTTTCTCTGCTTAGGCCAGGAGATTCCTGCATCGAGTGCAGTTGAATACCTCCGCTTAGAGTGCGTCGAGGAGGCTAAGTAGTTGAACCTTTGTTCTCATTTCGTTCAGAGTTTATTAGAGTTATTCGAGCCATGCAGGCGAGTGCAGGACGAATTTTAGTCTCAGTAGAAAGTCTGAGAAGGGGAAGGTCGAAGCCGTTGCGAGCGTGAATGCGCAAGGGCTAGAAGACTTCATCACTTTCGGAGGTGATTGAAGGTCGAGCACAGGGAGCATGTTCGAGAAATTCTTGAAGGAGTCCGAGTTGGTAAAAGCTCAGAAGGGATAGTTCCTTTGGTACGTTGTGAATCAACCCAGCAGAGGTCGCACAGGACGAAGGTGGCGGAGCATAGATCTCTTCATAGAGGAAGAGAATCGGTGACTTGGAATCGTCGTGCAGGCCTGCGAAGTCCCGTGGATCGTTGGATCTGGGAGAAGGAGTGAGGCGGTTAACCCTCAGGTGCAGGGAGAATCATTTGCCGTTTCACATCGGCGAATCGAAGTTGGCGAGTGCAAAGGTTTCATGCACGTCGGAGTCGCGACGCGCGAATTCCCGATTTAGTGGGAGTCGTCGATCCTCGGAGGGACAGGTGGCGCAAATCCAGAGTATCGGGGTTTCGGTACTCGGGGTTTCCAGCAGCAAAGAGTGTGGTATAGTGGATCCGTGATCCACGAAGTCCCAAGATTAATGTGGCAGCGTGGGCCCCGGGAGACTTAGTGGAGGACAGGTGGCCTCACATCGGGGATCGGCACCTCGGCACTCGGAGATTTGAAATACAAGGACTCGGCATCGCGAATAGCGATACCCCGAGGTTGATCGTTGACCATCGGGGGTTGGAGTTTCGGTGGTTGAGTGACGGGGAGCAGTGTCACGAATCTCGCGATATCGCGAGACCCGATCTCCCGATTTCCGAAGGGAGGAAAGCGTGGAATTATAACTGTGGGTAGAAGACTCCCGAGGGAGTTGGAAGGGCTTGGGATCTTCGGGACGAGGTTTGTGAAGGTCCTGGTGGTGCGACTGTGCCGTCGAGGGTGCGGGTTGCGTCAGAAACCTTCCTTTTCTTAGATGGATCGGTGTCATCAGGGAGGTTATGTGGTAGTGTTACTTCACCTTTCTTATCTTCTTCTTATTCTTTTTCCTCTTTGTTCACTTCGTCATCACCTCCTCTGCTAGGTGACTCGCATGCGGTCTCTTCTGATGAGTTGTTTACTTCCTGTACATCTTGCTTCTTTTTCTTCCTGTTGCTGCTTTGGGCATCATACTCTTCACGAGTAACCACCAGATTTCCAATGAGGTCTGGG
Source organism: Picea engelmannii (assembly GCA_009831015.1). NCBI lineage: Eukaryota > Viridiplantae > Streptophyta > Pinopsida > Pinales > Pinaceae > Picea > Picea engelmannii. Next base: position 1,363,010 of record ML779343.1, read on the forward strand.
TCAAACAACTCTGCGGGGTCAGCAGGGATAAGGATTTATGCAGGCCAGTCTTTAATGATTTCTTCCAGGTCTTCTGTACTGAGTTTGTAGTAGTAATGAAGTTCTTCTTTTCTTTCATTGGCACACACAGTAATGTAGATAAAATTCCTATCTGTGTAGAACTTCATAAGCAGCCTGAATTTTTCCAGGGTGTTCAGTGTCATACGAGGGAAGGACTCAACAGTTCTCCTAAGCTGCAGGTAGTAGGTATGAAATACTACATTTGAATGCCACTGTTTTCCCATATCACTCAAATACCAAAGCGTGGTGAAATTCGCAGCGAGCGACTCGAATGGATCGATCTCAGGGAAGGTTGCACCTTCCGGCATCTCCCAATCAATAAACACAATGAGGATCAGGAGCCAGCTGAAGTGAAACTCATAGCCTTGATCCTAAGCTTTGCGACAATCCAGTTCGAGTTGCTTAACTAGGTACTTCACCCAATTCATCTGTAGGCCTTCTACACATTTCCCTGCGAGGTCAACGACAAACCCTATAACCTACGTGGATCTGTTCTTTCTTACTAGATTTCCTGCAATTAATTAGCATGCTAGGTGCACTGTGTCATTATGGATGGAGGATACCTTGTAGCGTTGTGTCCCCTTATCAACATCACTACATTTTTCTTTAATCGTCTGTGCCAAGGTGCGGTTTGCAACTTTTCTTGGGTAGAAGTCCTGTGGATCTGGTCCCTACATGCTCAGTCCAGTGATCCTATGGATCAACACCATATTGACAATGATACGTCTGTCCAACCACATATAGCCACCGTGGAAGCATGACAGCAGGAGCTTAACGCAGGTGTTAACCTCCTAGTGCCTTCCAAAATGTGGAATCTTTAGTACATTCAACAGGGTGGACTACGTGAGGTTCATGGTCCATGGCTGAGTGGTGAATTTCGTCTTCTTTCCCTTTGTCTTGGTCAGATATTTTTGAGGTGCGAGCATGCCATAGCTCTTACGGTCTCCCAAATTATAGTCACTAATATTCAAGGTTGGAATCCTCTCTAGCTGTGTTCTGACTGCATGTATCCCCTTCAGGAGATACGCAGTGATGAAGGTGTAGTCGAAGTCCCTCAAGACAATTTCACGACTCACTACACCAGCCAGGGGTGGGATGTAATCGGGTAGGATGGATGGTAATAACTTTGCATTCACCAAGTCATCTCTATTCTTGGTTCTTTTCTCAATCACAGCTCGAGATGGTCTAGATCTGTGAGCAGTCGATGGGGAGTCTTGCACTCCTCTCATCAATGAAGATTGTACACACACAGACATTACTCTTTTAGTGATGGGGTCGACAAGTATCTCCTTCACAGACTCTTCAAATGTAGTAAGTTATTCAGACATACACACTCTTGGTTTAATATCTCGGGTTGAAGAGAAACTACTCAATGCAACGGGATGGATGGCAATAGATCGATGATCACTGTGCAAAATCAACTAGTCTGTGAGCTTAGATAATCATGGATGGCAAAAGTGTTCTTAGTGCAAGGCTCGATGGAATAAGTAGACAACTAGGTAATGTATCTCTTCAATGGGCAAAAAGCCTTCATTAATGTAGTTATGTCCATTACGGCACGGTCCCAATGGTCTGATGGCGAGATTTCTGGCCATAACTGTTTTTCGAACCATTCAGGTCATCGGGCTAACAGTTATAATGCCTCCAACGGTCATATTTCTTTGCCATGGGGAAGTGCCATGATGTGTTGTACTGGTATCCCAACGAATTTCAAAGTCTAGAATCCTTCCTTCTATGTAGTTCCTTCTGGAACTTTCTGTAACTTTTCTATCTTTGATTTCTTCTTATTGAGCTTTCTAGCCTTCTTCCTGGTGATCTTTGTCTCGATATTCCTCCTTCCATTCTGATGCTTATCTTATCTGGGCATTGTAACTTCGTGTTGTTGATGGTATTTACTAGGGTTCAAGGGAAATACTTCTTTTCTATCTGGTGTAGGTGCTAGGTGTCTCAAGTCCTCGTGTGTCCTTTCAACTTTGACATCTAAGTTTCTGGTTCTGAATAACTTTGACCTGTTCTCCTGTTTTTCAATCAAATGTGTGATCCTCCTAGTCATGAAATCTTTTAATTCTTGCTTCTTCTTCTCTAAGACTTCCTCTTCTTTTCTTCTGGCTTGATCCTTTTCGATCCAAGGTTTTTCTAGTAACATAACAAATGGGGTGTTGTTCTCAATAAATTTAACAACCTCAAAATCTTCTTTTGTCGAAGTTCCATGAGAACTCATAGATAACTAGGTAAGTCTTCCACATAGGGTTATCAAATTTCCTCTAAATAATCCTATTCCTCCCAATGAAGGAATCATAGCAGGCTTTCCTAAAATTTCTCAAGTTCTTTCTGTCATGATATTCACCTGTGTTTCCTCATCCACAATGCAGTCAATGTCGAAGTCTCTTATTCTTGTTTCTATGCATTTTTTTTCTTTGAAGATCTCTGGTAAGTTGATGTTTCTGTGATCATTCAGGGTTTCTTTCATTTGTAATAGTATAGTTTCTGATTCTTTCTAGGGTTCTGCCATGATTTTAGTTTCTTTACCTTCCTCAGGGTTTTCTTGTCTCATATTCATTCTTTCAACCCTAGCAATCATTCTAGGGAAATCCATAACTTCATGATCCATAGCTTTACAACAAAGACAATTGGGTCTTCTACCATGACATTTCTTAGCAAGATGTCCCGATCTTCTGCAACTGTAACAAAGATTTAGTCCTCTCTTTCTCTTAAATGATCCCCATCCTTTCATGTACTGTGCACTAGGATCATGGTAGCTAACCTGCAAAAAATTCTTTCTAGGATCTTGCATCCATTTGTTAGTCCAAACATTCTTTCTATGCATAGGAATAACATATATTTCACTATTCTTATCAGATCTACTCATATCAAATCTTCTTTCTTCTAGTTGTGCCCTACTTTTCAAGCTAGGACAAAATTTATCAAACATACCTAGATCTATATTCTTGACACAAAAATTTCCACTAATCTTACTTTCAGCAGAGCACAAAACTTCCAGATCTAAAACTTTTCACTATTCTTACCTTTATTAGAGCACAAAGCTTAAAGATCTTACCTCTTTTATTCATATCGGACTTCTCTTCTTATCACAGAGTTTCATAATCCAAGTAGAGTACTATGCACCAGGGTAACAAATCTACGCACAGAGCTTTCACAGTCTCGGGTCATATTTTTGCACAAAGATTCTTCTTCTTCAGTTCCCAGCAATCATAGTTTCAGGTCCTGGCAATGAAACCATTTATTGGCACAAGGGCAGACCTAGGGTTCAATGCTACAACAGTGCACCAACAAAACCCTAACTACCAACCCTTTCGGCAACACCTGCGAAGCAAATGAAGTCTCACCCGAGGTAGAGGCAGGGGTGGTTACAGGACTCGGATTTCTACAACCTTAGCTGGGACATAGATCTGTGATTGTAACACCTTAACATATCACTTAGTTATTACAATTCATTAATATTCAGTCTTAGTTAACAGTGCAGCTAAACCCTAACAAGATATCTGCGCAGTATCCACATAGATTCAATAGACTGAAGAACTAAGCATACCAACATAGATCAGATCTAGCATCCATTCACATTATTCGGCACTAATCTATCATATCAGATTCATATATCATCTAACATTGCACTAATCATTGAGTCACATAAACAAGAGAGCAACTAAAAAGCACAAAGCATTCACAACACATGATATGCGTGGTTCACCCCCACCCTGGGGCTACGTCCACCAACTCTTCATCTTCTTTATTATCTTTGATCAATATTCTTACATGCACAAAGCCTCAAAATCAAATCCGCAGAGGATAGGAGATCTGTGCACCTCGATAGATCCTCATTCCTTGATTTATAGCACAAATCCTTCCACAGTCTCTTACAATCACTTGCACTTAGCTCTGCAAGCCTCACACAATATGCACAAAGCGATTACCACTTATCACTTCGCACATTATCCTCTTCAAAATAGGCGTAAGCATGGGTAAACCCATGGGCTAACATCCCCATACCCATTACATAATTCCAAAACCAAAAAAGGCCCTAAAAAGGGGTCGAGATCCTGTGATCTCCTCTTTGACTTGCACTTTGCCTTCGACACCCTGTTGAAGTCCCAAAATGGTCAAAAATGACCATCGATCCTCAAAACTTGGTCAAGGGCCAATAGTAGGTCTTGGGAACCCTGCGACAACACAAGTTATACACCAATTTGGAGAAGCGTTCCTTCAACATGTAGATAATTCAATATTTGGTATGCATCATGGATGAGTAGGGTGTTCATGTGGATCCAACCAAGATCCAATTCATTCATGATTGGTCGATCCTAAAGAGACTGACTAAGATCTGCATCTTCTTGGGCCTCGCCAAATTCTACCACAAGTTGTTTTTGAGGTTCTCTCATATCACTTGGACCCTAAATCAGGTGACCAAGGGTGGATCCAAGGCCAAGTTTGTTTGGGCTGCATCACAATAGAAAGCATTTGTTGATTTTAAATTCCACCTCTTCTTAGCTCCAATCCTTATACTACCAGATCTCCATCAATCATTTGACATTTGATATAGATTCTTTTGATTATGATATTGGTGCAATCCTCACTCAACATGGGAATCTTTTGGCCTATCATAGTGAAACACTATTTGATTTTGTTCACAGATACCCCACCTACGAAAAATATATGTACTCCATTGTGAAAGCATGTCGAGAGTGGAAGAATTACATTTTTGGAAAAAAAACAATCATTCACATTCATCATAGGCCTCTACACTTCATACAAACACAAGAAAATTTACAAAATCTCCGCCATTGCAAGTGATCCATGTACCTCTTGTTATAAAAATAGGATCGCAAAGCAATAGAATAAAACAAATATGGAAATAAAGCATAGAATATTCATAATACAATATAGACACAGATATACACAATTCACCCAGTGTGGGATACATCCACCAAATAAATTTCCAGGTCATTCCTTTATTATTATCCAGCAAATGAAGGAACACAAACTACAACATACATGTTATAACTTCCTCTTCTTTCTCTCACAATCTCCTCTCTCAGAATACAATATTCGCTCACACTCACATAGCCACAATACAATTCCTCATAAAAGAGGGTTTCCTTCTAAGGAAAAAAAAAACCCTAACATAACTTCTACCATCTGATCTGTGACCTTATAATGAACGGTCCATATTGACTATGAAATTAAAATATTTAAAAAGGAAATTTTCCCAAAAATTTCACTTCAGGGGTGCTTCCCCCAAACCCACACTAGGGGCGGGGGGGGGCTCCATAAAGTGTTTTCACCCCCTACTCTAGATGTGGGTGGAAAATCCCCCCCACACCCCCCAGTCAGGAAATGGGTTCCAAACACAATTGAAAACAAGACCTATGAATTATAAATATAATCAAGCTCCACAACCAACACCTGCAACAATTCCACTAAAACATCAGGTACATGAAGGGAAACACCAACTATGTTTCACACTTCCTCATTCAACCCCCGTTTTTGGCGCTAACCACAATTATTAACTCCTATGGGAATGATTCTTCCAAGTCGCCACAATTATACAACCGTGACTCTAAATTTGATGTTATATATTAGAATTGAGAGTAGGAAAACCAATTCTAGACTTTCATCTTTAGGATGGATTGTTATGCCATCTAGGCCATCTCCATGCTCCTTCAAGTGAGCATGAAGAAAATATAATTTGAGAAGCTCATTACAATCTAGAAGCATGATACTTTGGCATGGAAAAAATAGTGGTAGTACTACAAAATCATTTTTACGGGTTGAAGCTTCGAGAAATGTCAGCAAGTATATAAGATCCTGGATTTCTTGCACCATTTTCAAATCTTCCATTACAAAATAGGGGCTATACACCTTTTTTCCTACTCTTGATAAACCTTTAGATTCCATATCCATGGATTACATATCTGATATTACTTCAACCAATCATGGTAATGACTGTGTCTTTGTGGTGATTGATTGATTATGTAATATGACATTTTTTACACCCTGCAAGAAGAGTATCAAAGTTGAGGCCACTACTAAGATATTCTTTGAGCGTGTTTGGGTTGATTTTGGGATCCCATGGACCATTATTTTAGATCAAGATAGTAGGTTCCTAAGTACTTTATTTTCCATCCTATGGTCAATGATGGACACCAAGATGACCAAATAGACTGCTTTCCACCCACAATCTGATGGAAAAAAAGGTAGTCAACAATATTATTGTTCATATCATAAGGATTTATAATTCCAAACATCCATGTGCATGGGATTAGATCCCTCCTTATGTTCAACATAACTACAACATATCCCTATATATCTCTATTGGATACAACCTTTTTCAGTTGTGCTTGGGGTTCCAACCATTGACCCCCATTAACATATCTCTACCCATTACAACTGCACAGGAGGATCCTCCAATACTTATACCAAGGTTGATCAAGAAACCAATTTTTTTAACAAATCCAACACATCCAACAAAAATTTCATGATATTTTGTAGAAATCCAACACCAAGTGTAAGAAGCACCATGATCAACATCAAGTACCACACAAGTTCCGGGTGGTAGATAAGGTATGGTTTCATTTTCAAAAAGAGTGCATCACAGAAGCCCATCACAATATCTTCCCACTCTGATACGGGCCTTACACCATCACCAAGTCTTTGAGTAATAATGCTTTTGAATTAATTATTCCCCCTTTCCTTGGTTTTCACTCTGTATTTAATGTGGAACTGCTTCGACCATATTTTCCACCTCTCGTGGATACTTCAGACATGGCCAAAAAAGTATCTCCTACAGATTTCAATCCTAACCGTATTGAATAGGAGAAATTTAATTGGATCATGGACACCAATACGAAGGGAACTAACCATAAGAACATCCAACTCTATCGGTTTGTCAAAGTAGGGAAGCTTCTTCATGAGGGAAAGTGGCTCGCTAGGAGTCAAATTCAGCTAAAGCTTCCCCATCTAATGGAGGAACTTGATGCAATGGGGAATATTTATTCCTAAGGGGGGAGGAATGATCTAGGTGGATAATGGTGGACACCCACTTATTCCACTAATTCATAATTGTTCCACATCTTGGTAGATTTTCTACATTTTTTCAGGTCCCAAAATTTTCGGGGCCATTTTGATGCCCTTAAGAACATTTTTTTGGTGCGACAATGCCCAACATGTAGCTAGAGGAAGAGGTTGGGTCATTCATAATGTGTAATTATTGGCTATACATTTTTGATAGGATACCAAGCGCCCCAAATAGAGATCGTATGAAAAAGTTGTGCCCCAGGAATTTGGCGTATAAACTAACCACATCATGGCCCACAAACCTTTTAGAGTTTCATTTTTTGGGGTTAGGTTTTTGGATTTTTAAGGTTTTCTCATTGATGTTTTTATGTTAAGAGGCCTTGTTTTCCTCTTTGTAATCAACTTCTTGCAAATGATCATAGTCGATACATCTGTTTCTTTAGGGATAAGTATTAAGCTACCACCATTCTAGCTAGTTTGTGTGATTTTCATTTTACAGACTATTGTACTCTATTCATTAATATAATATGAGTTTAGTTCTATCATTGAGTTTCTTGTAATATCTCTATGTGTTTCCTTGTTATATATATTCCTTCATTTCGTTCTTAGCATAATATGGATCACATCATGCCACCTATCCCTCTATAGTATAGAACTTAACATTTCCTTGACACTAAAAACCTTTGAATACATTTGAATTGATGAAATTGGTATAGGTGAATAGTTAAATCGGTGAGCAAGGGGCTCAATGAGGGCCTCGGGACCAATCTAGAGATCGACTAGAGAAGTTTGAATAGTGGAAAAGGGTCCCAATGAGGTCATCAAGATCGATTTAAAAATCAATTGTAGAAAACATTTTCAAGGTGTGGAAGGGGTCCAATCAGGGCTTCAAGTCTGATATGAGAATCAATCAAGTTGAACATTTGAATAGGTGTAAATGGGTCTGATGTGGAATTTGGGCCTAATATATAAATAAACCAATTTGAACACTCAAATAGGTGTAAAGGGGGGTTTGATTGGGAAATAAATATCGATCTAGAAATTGACAAATTCTAACAATTGAACATGTGGGAAGGGGGTCTGATTGGGAAATTGGGCCTTATTTGGAAATGGGACTAGAAGAAAAGTTTCAAAAATAAAGAAAAATCCAATATTTTCATATATTCATGAAGGATTTCAACTATTGAAAGATTAAGGGAAATTTGGATAAGTGTGAAGGGACCCTTGAAAATGTGAAAACTGTGAAGCAGAGGATTAGTTTCAAATGTAGTTGGCCAAGAAAATGCTTTGGACTATAAAATGTGATGATAGGATCAACAAGGTGATAATAATACCATAAAGGTGATAACATCTTCCATGAGATTCCATGATGTGATAAGTAGAACCAAAATTGTTGTTATTGGACAAATTGGTAAGTGTGAACACAAACTGATCTCCCTAGTTTCACCCTGAAACTAGAGCAAAACAAGAAAATATACTAAAACTTCCTGATTTTAGATATCAAATAAGAAGAGGATCCAAAACATACCTTTTAAATGTTGTAGATCTGACCTTGCCAATGTGATCCCAACTCCGTCGTAAGGCTTATGGAGAAATATCTGCAAATAAACACAAGCCAATGAAGACACAAATAACAGAGTCTATTCGATATGAAACTATGTACATGATCAAGGAATCATACAATATGGAAAAATAAATTTCATATAGGAAAAAAAAATTATATTTGTATTAAAGAATGTGGAAGAAAGATACAACCAGATGCCTTAATGTTGTCAGGCTCCTTCCAATAGTTCCTTGCTTCTTAGACACTTCTGCTCCACGGATTATGAGACTATAATTTTGAAGATACTAACAATATATCTTGACAACATAAATCAAAAGCCTATCATAATCCCTTCAGTTGATAATTCTCAAGCCAAAATTCTACCAACTCATTAGCCATTCTCAAAATCTATTCTCAAAGTTGACACAAAAAAGCTAACTTTCCCATGAGAACTCCCCTCCTTTTATAATTTGAAAAGGATAGGGTGAGGAGGTTAGGATGATCCCATGAGATCATGGATGTGACTCAGATCCAAACCGATCGAAGGCCACCACACCCTCAAATATTCTATTCTAGAAGCGTCGAGAAGCTTCTATTTTTCTTCATATGGATGATCGTCGCACCCTTAACACTGAGAAAACTATGAAAATTCTGCAGGCCACTATGGTGCAACCTGCATCGATCATATATTTTCTCACCCTTAACACTGAGCAAGGTGCAACAATCCTTATTTACAAGGTTTTTTACAAAGGAAACGATAATTTCATCTCTCTGGGAAAGTTCATCTTCATTCTTCTTCAAGGATTAAGGAAATTGATCCTTCTAAAGACAAAGGATAGGTGTACATCATTAACGGTAATAAGGGTGACAAAAAAAATGTGTAATAGTAATCCCCCCAAAGTATGAAGTTAGAACAAAGTGATAGCTGAAATACTTTGTCAAGTGTGTGTTGGGAACAAGGAACACGTCGGTTGGAAACCTACCAACAAACAAGGAAATATAGTACAATAATATATCAGCACTGAGGTAGGAATTCCCATACTCAAATTAAAAATGACTCAAAGCATAAATGTTGACATGAAAAATCCATTTCAAGACAGTTCATGGCCACAAAACATAAACTATGGATCCATGCCAATATGACTCAAATCTGAACATAGCCACCAAAAATACACTGTGGATCTATGCGTTAAAGACTCAAATTTGAACATAGCCACGAGACATACATTGTGGATCTATTCTATAGTACAATCTGAATATACTCCAATGCAACCTGAATTTGTCAGAAAATATTTAGGGTCTTCATCTCCACCATTCTATAGTACGAATATAACCATGCGAATACATGTGTTGAAGTCAGACATGGTAGAAACCACTTGATTACCGGTCATTAGTGAATTTCATTAACAAGTGTGAGGGAAATTGTCATTATTGTCAATGACTCCCAAGGTACATTAGTACAATCCAATGTGTGTGAATTTATGAGTTGAAGTCGAACACTCGGCGGAATCTCCCGATTAGGGGTCAATAATGAAAACCCACTATCGAAAGTGAGGAAACTCTCCATTGAGGCATGCAAGTTCCAAGGTACCAATTAGTTTCTAAGTCTAATTCTTGGATAATGAATTGAAGTTGACATGAAAATACTCATCATAGGAGGGCCTTAATGTATCCCCCATCAATGACATGAAATGGGTAAAACTATTTGAAGTAGACTAAAGTAACAAGTGATTCAGGACTGACTCAGGGATGGCCAACACAATAGAAGTCTTAAGGAATGCAGAAATGGTTGACACAATAGAAGGCTTTCTGGGTTGAACTTATCTTTGAACATATTGATGACACGACAATTGTCTTGGAAACACTGACTCAACAACAGAGATCACAAACCAATTTTTAATCTTATAAAGGAGTATGATCAAGAGACAAGCAGATTTTCCAACCTAGACACAAAGCGAGTGAAAGGTTGTCATGTTCAAAAGAAACTCTTCCATAGAATACATGTTTAGATACATTTCTTTCCCAATTTTTCCCCCACCATTTATGGTGAGTACCTCTTTATTTTTACACAAGCTTGAGGAGGATAACATATGCTTGAACTGTAAGCTCATCCTTTGGATGAGTCCTTCAGAGTATGTTTAACGAACCCTAGGAAGGAGAGGTTCAGTTCCATATGGGTCTTTCGATGTTTTTTTTACGAGTCCAAATAAAGTAAACTCAGTGGTCTTTTCATATTTATGGAGTTTGAAAAGAACTTAAATAGGACTCCATAAATTTTTCTAATCATGCTTGATTAGAGTGTTCCTTTTTTCATAAAGTAGTTTGATGAGATAAAAAAAGAGATAAACTACCACTCAATAGATGTTTTCTTTAAATTCTTTAACGAGCATGAAAAGAACAAGATCACTCGACAATATTTTCATGTTTAGCGAGTCTGAAAAGAGCTTAAAGGGAACTCCAAGGGGTTCCTTTTTCGTATAACCTTTATGAGTCCAAAAAAGTGATAAGAGTTTACTCGGTTACATTCTCATGTATTTACGAGAACGAGAAAGAGAAAAGACTAAGCTTGGGATTGCTTTCATTTTTACACAAGCTTAAAACAAAACAAAACTATGATTGGGATAGATTTTATTTTTACACAAGATTAAAACTAAAAAAAACTATGCTTGGACCTGGTTTCATTTTTACACAAGATTGAACCATAGAAAATTATGCTTGAGGTAGGTGGCTTCATTTTTACACAAGTTTGAATGAGAGAAACTATGCTTGAGGTAGATGGTTTCATTTTTACACAAGCTTGAACCAGAGAAAACTATGCTTGAGGTTTCCCAATGCATGGTTCACGAATTCGCATGGTTGGTACTTTGCCCCCATCTTAAGAAGCTAGCAGCTTAACTTCAGCATGAATTCAAGAGGCTGTAAGAATTCCCCCCCAAGATTTTTTTCATCCAAAAACATAGGAAGATAAAATGAAGCTTCAAACACTATACTAACGAAGTACTTTACTCAATCGAAGAAGGGGGGAATCTATTTCAGTTTTTAACGAGCTTGACACAGGAACAAGAATTATGCTCTAGATAGGATGTTTTATTTTTTTAACGAGCTTGACACGGGAGAAGAACTATGCTCATAACATTTGTTTCATTTTTTAAATAGGTTTCCATAGAGACGCAAAAACTATCATCATAAGCTATGTTTCATTTTTTAACGTGTTTCCACAAAGACACAAAATTATCCTTGTAGTTGGTTTCATTTTTTAACAAGCTTGAAATTAGAAGCCCATGCTCAAAGCTGGTTTCATTTTTTAATGAGATTGAAATCACAAAACCATGCTCAAAAGTCCTATTCTTGATCATGGCTTCCAAGAGAACAATGCTCTGGAAGGACAACATGTCAAGGGACAAAACTCGACCATGGATTCCAAGAGATCTTCACTTGATGGAAGAAACACACTCTGGAAGGAACACATGTTGAGGGTCGTGATAGGGGTAAGGAGGCCAGGATCTAATATCCCTATCGAATATATTACCATGTCAACTACCGGATCTAAGTCATAAGAGACTGATCTTATAGTGAGAGGCTCATTTTCATCGGAAACTGAAGGCATGGGAGACAACGCCACATAATTTACCTGTGGTCAAGTCAAGGCCAACGAACGAAATTTGATCAATAGTCACAATTCTTGCATCATGAGGGAAAGATATCACATGAAAAAGAGTGGACACGATAGCTTTCATGGCATAGACATAATCTCGCCCAAGGAGTAAATCGAAATCCAAGGGGTCTTGGACTACCATAATATCAATAAAGACAGTTTTCTCTCCCAAAATTATGGGAAACTGAGGAAGGGTCCCTAGAGGTTGAATCGTTCTTCTATTAAAAGCTAATAGATTTTGCATAACCCGCACAAGCTAAGGACAACCCAAATCTTTCCAAGCAATAGAGGAAAAAATACTGATGGACGTACCTTCATCTATCAACATCTTAGGAATGTCCCAAACACAAACCTCTACTGTAATATTGAAAGGAATGTGAGAGGGAAGATGAGGTCCAGTTAGCGCACCCCAATAAAAAAGGATGGCCTCATTACTTGGAGGAGGTTCCATAGGATAAGGAATAATTCCCCCTAGCATGGTAGAGTCTGTATCAATAAGAAAAACATGAGCAGTATCAGGTTTACTCTCTAGGAAAAGAGTAGGATCGACCGATGATGGGATTAGACCGACCACTTGGATGTCATTCTCCAAGGGGAGAATGGGGTCGACAGATGGAAATAGATTGACCACTTGGGTTTCACTCTCTAACGGGATATTTGGATCAACCAAGGATGGGATCAAACCGACCACTCTTTCAACTGGTTCGAGTAAGGACGTGACCAGATTGACTACCTGATCAACCAGGTAGACTGATGAAGGGACCGGATTGATCTTTCCATCAACTACAGGTGGGTTGAGAGTAAGTCTAGGGTAAGAAACCAGAAATTGATGTTGGGAATCAGTCATGTCTTCTAGTAATTTCGAGGCTTCTCCCATATGAGGGAAAATGTGAGTTTGATGACTCCCTCCACATGACCTACATAGGAACTTGAATCTACTTTTCCTCTTCCCAATGGTATCCTAACTAGTTGACGGGAGGTCATCAACATGTTGTTTAGAGGCTGACGACATGGGTTGGAAAGGGTTTGTATACCATGCTTCTATAACCTTGGATAAACTAGGGAAATCCTTAAGAAGGTGGTTTCCCTTACAAAGCCTGCAAGGGTACTTGGGCTTATGAGTTGTTTAGGTGATCCTGGCACCATCAAACTCCCAGTACGATTAAAAATAACTGGTTGTTTTCCAACATGTCTAGAAGTGGTTGGAATTTTGGACCCTTGCTTATTTTTCTTCTTCTTAATATTTCTTTTCTTCTTCTTCTTTTCCACTAGGTTACTAGCTTCAGATCTTTCACTCGATGAAGAAGATCAAATAGAAGAAGGCCTTGCAAGTGAAGAAGGAAAATAATATCTTATAGGTGAAGAAGGTGAAGGATCAACATGAGGTTGATATTCTGGGGGGGAAGTGCTTACACCCAAAACACTTGTGGCATTTGCAATTACCGGAGTGGAAAACAACCATATTGGCAATCCAATTGTGAGAACTGGAAGGCTCAAAGTAGTGATGTAAGGAGGACCAACGTTTCTATAAGAAGGAAAAATAAAAGGTTCCCTCGGAGCATGGGTTGCTTCATTGGTCATTCCAAGAAATGATGCCATTAAACATGGATCCAACCTAGAGTATGCTAGGGAAAACAAACAACACACGCTAAACATATAGGAAGCAAGAAAACAAACAAAACCATCTCACAATGAATGCACTAGTTGGTGATGAAATCCAACGTCGTGGGAACAATGTAAGAAGGGTTTGAAATGGAGTGGGTGGAAAAGTTACATTGATGACCTACTTAACGGACTTACGCCTTGGTGCAAGCTTCCACAAAATAAACATGGATTTACCCTCCAAGGAGCCTGAGTGAGTTTGGCCAACGTCGATTCTAGGTACAATGAAAACTTTCCCCTTCATCGTCACCTCGTGTATTAACCCTAAAGATAGGCCACTAAGGTTACCAAATACAACAATGATGTATGGGGAAATAGTTCACAGTCCAATATACGTGCAAGGGCAAGGTAACTGAGATCGAAATCAACTTGAGAAGGCCCGCATAGGGTTTTTTTCTCAAGTGACCCCCAATAATATGCACAAACAATACACCAAGACCAACAAAGCAGGGTTAGTAACTTTGTTTTCCTTAATGCGACCTCGTGATTGAACCTTGCATGAGAAGGGCTTCCCAGGATAAAATGTAGTAAATGGATTTCACCGTTGCCTAACTCAAGATTCTATGTTTGTGTACAACTTTGGAAAGTTATCTTTCACACCTATTCCAAATCCCTACAACTAATCTAATGTAGGTTGCAAATATCCCTAGAAATAAAAGTTTCTAGGTAGATTTTAATTAACTCATAAATTTTATTAAGTTGTTGTTACTCAAGAGGAAAATGGCGTGGACTAAATGATGTTTTGACCAACTCTAAAATTATGCAAAGAAATGAAGATGAAAATATTTTACTTCGATGAAATCTATATTACGAGAAGGAGAAAACGTTTATCATTCCCAAATGCACAATGTCCCGAGATTTTATTAAACTCATAAATATCAACATCTTCAAGAAATGAGCCAAAGAGACTGTACACCAAAAATTCCAAAAACCATGCAATTTCTCTACTTCAAATGCAAATATGCCCCCAATCTAATGCATGGAAAGAAATTAAAACTTTTTGTTTTCAAAGATAGAGACAAGAAATAATGAGTTTCTTCAAAACAAAAGCAACCCAAAATAAAAAATTTATTTTAAAACAAACTATTCAGAAAAAGAAGTGCTTTCACTAAATAATTCTAAAGAAACAAAATGCTATGTAACTGAAAGACACTCAAAGAAAGATATCTCAAATATTTCAGAAGAAAACATGCTAAAACAAAGAAAAAAATGGCTAAAATAAGATTCAAAGTTTTCAAGCAGACTCTAATCAGACCCAAAAAATCACCCCAGACACTTTATAAGATCTGGGTAAGGAAAAACCAACAAAAACTAATTTTTCACACAATCGTCGCAGGATACTAGACTAACACAGTGCGACAATCCTGATCATCACAGGTCACAGAAGACCACAATGTGACAATGTTGCATTGTCTCTCAAGGAAGGGTGTGTCGATCAAAGGAAATGTGGAAAAAATAAAAAATCATGAAGGTTTTCCAGGGAGATAAATAGTCAGAGAGTCAATATGGATCTCCCAGTGACTCAAAAAATAGAACGCAGGAAATCAAAGCAAGAAAGCAAGACAAACTAGGAAAACAAAAATTTGTTTCCCTAGTGGAGTTGTTATCGGACTAATTGGTAGGTGCAGACACTAACAGATCTCCCTATATCCACCTGGATCTAGAACAAAACAGGACAGGACATGACTCTTTCCCTAAATTTTGACCATTGAATTAACTAGGAGGAAGGAACAAATAACATAACTTATTATTGCTTCCTAGGGTCTTTGTTGCTCCCGCTTCGCTCCAATTCTCTCGTGAAGTCAAGACCAAGACAACACAAACCAACCAAAGTGAATATAGCACAATATATTCAACAGTCAACCTATGTGTATGATCAAGGAATCACACAATAAAGTGGAAATAGCTTTATGGAAAAGGGACGTGCCACTGTATCATATTAATGGAAAGTAAAATTACAACCTGAGCCTTGATGTCGCAAACTTCCTTTCGATGGCTCTTGGCTCCAACACACACACTTGCTCAAACCTTGTATGAAGAAGATCAAATCCTCTTGATAGACTTGGTAGAGTCTTCAAGATGCTATTCATCTAAGTCCTTCACACAATTCTTTCACCAATTCTCCAATGAATCTTGCTTAACCTTTTCCATGAGAATTCCCTCAATATATAGGAGAGAATGAATTAGTTACTTGGATAAGAATGATCCCAAAATATTAGGGAATCCAGTACAAAGATAACCATTCAAATGCCAACCCATTCTTCTAGAAGATTCCCTTCTAGAAGCATCAAGAATTCATCTTTTTCCATGCTTTAGGAAGAGTTCGCACCCTGTCTATTCAACACAGTGTGAGAAGTTTGCACCCTGTCTTAAAGCAGCCTACGAGAATCATCCATTCTTGCACCCAAATGTACTAGCAGTCTGCGAACCTTCTTCAAAAATGAGTTTTCTGGGAAGAGATGAAAGTAACTTTTCTCAGGAGAAAGTTCTTATGAAGAGCCCGAGTACACCATCATCAATACATCATCATGATGACCAAAATCATGGGTAACAGAATGCCCCCCAAAGTATGAGGTTGGAACCAGTGACAGTCGAAAGACTTTGTAAGCTGCATGTGTGTGTCAGAAACCAGGAGCACACCTAATTGGAAACCTGCGAACAACCAAGCATATGCAGAATATCATATATACCAATTCTAAGGTAGGCATTCCCATACTTAGATCATAGACTGAAGACATTATAGACATGGGTCATGGCCACCAATCATACACTGTGGATCCATGCCATCAAAATATAGCATAGCCACCAGGAATACACCATGGATCTATGCGAGAAATTTTAAATTAAGACGACATAGCTACGAGACATACATAGTGGATCTATGTGTCACAAATTATACATACTCCATCGCAACCTGGACAAAAGAGATGATATCCAGGGTCTTCAATCTCGTCTCCCAAAGTACGGATCTAACCATGTGATTACATGTGTTGAAGTCGAACATGGCAGAAACCACTTGATTACCGATCATTGATGAAACCGTTAACAAGTGCGAGGGAAATCACCATTGATGTCAATGACTCCCAAGGTACCCTAGTATAATCCATAGAGTGTGAATAAATGAGTTGAAGTAGAACATCCGATGAAATCTTTCGATCAGAGGTCAATGATGTAAACCCACTGTCAAAAGTGAGGAAACCTACCATTGAGGCATGCAAGCTCCAAGGTACCAAATAATTTCTAAGTCTTGATTTTGGATAATGAGCTGAAGTCGATGGAACAAAACTCATCACAAGAGGGCCTTGATGTATCCCCCATCAATGACACGAAATGAGTAACAGATTTTGAAGGT
>ML779343.1:1380363-1402194 GCA_009831015.1 Picea engelmannii
GCATGCAAGCTCCAAGGTACCAAATAATTTCTAAGTCTTGATTTTGGATAATGAGCTGAAGTCGATGGAACAAAACTCATCACAAGAGGGCCTTGATGTATCCCCCATCAATGACACGAAATGAGTAACAGATTTTGAAGGTGAAACAGAGTATGATGTGAATTGGACTGGACACAGGGAAGGCCGACACGGAGAGAATGGATAACTGCGGATGGTAAACTCAATATAGGTTTCAGATGGACTTCTCTTGAACATATGAACAACATGACCAATGATTTGGCAGCATTGACTCAAAGACGACAGAGGGAATGACCTTGTAGAAAATCGAATGAGAGACAAATGGATTTCCCAAACCGGCTTCAAATGATGAATAGGGGGTGTCATGTTCAAGAGCGACACTTACTGCCAATCAATACGAAGATGAAAACATATCCCTTTCCCAAATTTTCCCCCACCATTTCTGGCAAGTACCTCTTTATTTTTATGCAAGCTTGAGGAGAATAACATATGCTTGTTGATGTAAGCTCATCCTTCGGATGAGTCCCTTGGAGTATGTTTAATGAACCCTAAGAAGGAGTGGTTCGGTCCCATTACGGGTCTATCGATGTTTGTTTAACGAGTCCAAAGATAGAAAACTCAAAGGTTTTTCAATATTATAGAGTCTAGAAAAACACTTAAAAGAGAACTCTCTCAGTTCATTTTTCGTAAAATAGTATGGATGAAACCGAAAAAGAGATAAATTATCGCTCACCAAACGCTTACTTCAGATACTTTATCGAGCGTGAAAATAGCAAGGTCGTTCAGCTATCTTTTCATGTTTAGAGAGTCTGAAAAGAGCTTAAAGAGGACTCCAGGGGGGTTCCTTTTTTGTATAACCTTGTTGAGCCCGAAAAAGTGATAAAAGTATGCTCGATCGCGTTCTCATGTATTTACGAGCGCAAGAACGGACAAAGACCATGCTCGAGGTTTTATACAAAAACCCTAAAAAACAATCAAAACACGCAATGACAAAGAAAAACATGTCTATATCCCTGTATTTGACCATCAAAATCATTACGCCTGCAAAATTTACACTCAAAATGACATTAGGGATTAGGGTTTAATAGATAAATAATCATAAAAAATCAAATGACATAGTAAAAGTAAATAAAAATGAGTAAATACTCTTTCTACCATATCATTTTTACCTTTCCACTATTTGAGCTCAAAAACCCCTCTTTTACCCTCAAAGTTTGGCATCAGATTGCGGGAGCTACAAGAGACTATTTAGTGAGTCGTCAGCGATAGTAAGGTAGGCTCCTTTTCCTTAACACTTTCATGGTTTAATTTTGCAATTTCATTGGTTAAATTTCATTTTTGGGTTGATTTTGCAAACACTACTTGCGCGCTGCCATTCTCGCAGGTAGGCTACACAGGACCTGCGAGAATGGGGCATTCTCACAAGTGAGCCTGAGGCAGCCTGCGAGGTTCTCGCACTGTGCACACAGGGCACCTGCGAGAACTGCAAAGCTCAATTTTTTTTTAAAAATGTACCCAATGAACAAGAACCAAATCATGAAAAAAGTTGTTAATCTTCTTGTTGTGCCTCTTATGCAGATAATTGGCCATCAAAATGGTGCTTGAATGGCACAAAAGGGAGCACGAAGAAGACAATGCAATTGTTGTAAATCATCCACCTACTATTGCTGCTTTGAGAAACTGTGGGCTCCTGAAGTACTTTCGCAGCCCAGGCATGAGGGCCCAAGTCAGGTTGTTAGAGTACCCAGTGCGTATGTGGGACTCTAATCAGTAGGTATTTCATGTGGGGGTCCACACACTGTTCTTAGACATTGAGGACAATTACTTTTTGACTGGATTGTCTTGGAGGGGGTCCTATGTGAGCCTGACTAGTGGCAGAGGTGGTGGGTTTCCCATGAGTGAGTACTGTCATTTACATTGCGTTCCCGAGGCAGAGAGAAAGAAGGGAAAAGTAGCTATTTGGGGGGTACGAGATTTGACCCTCCGTACTATCCTATTCACCATAGCTCGGATGGCTGGGAGTTCTGCTCCTCACATGGTGCTACAGAGTTACTTCCAATATGCCATTGAGTGTACTGAACCTCTGGTGTTCAACTGGGCAGATGATGTGCTTCGCAGTATAAAAAAGCAGTTGACCAAATGCAGACGAGGTGACCTGAAGAAATTTGGGTATGGATCTTTGTTGGTATCCTTCTTCCTTGAGTGAGTCCCATTACTGAGGCTACAGGTGGAGTGGAATTTACCGGCTCCCAGGGATCCAAGGATGTTGAGATGGTGTCGGCTCATGGCCCAGCACGTAGCAGGACCGATCATCAAATATGATGATACTTTCTTTGACTGGCTTGAACCACAGATGTTTATGGTTGACGACTATGCTTATGTCGGGTTGGATTTTCGAGGAGATCCGGATTTAGTACTGCCGGAGGATGCTCAGTGGGGGGACCTTGGAAAGAAGTACACACATTTTTGTTTTTAAATGTTTTGTGAATTTTTATCATATTCAAATGTTTTTGTTTTATATGTTCATCCAAAGACTAATACAAAATCATTGTTGATGTCACAGATGTCATACCTTACAAACCTCCTGGTACTTCTCCCATTCAGCGACGAGGAGAGGTAGCGGCAGTGCCACAATATGCAGAGGATTATCAACTAGTGGAACAAAATTTGGAGGGCTTGACCACAGATATTCCAGACATGACTCTGGAAGAGGTTCCACGACGCGATCAGCGTCATACTATAGGAGTGTCAGGGTCCATGAGTCGACTACTCCGTAGGGTTGCTCGGGTAGTTGTGTGTTACCGTGAACGTCATCCATGACATCACTTTGTAGAAGCTATGAGCTTCAGATTTTGACATTTTGGTCTTCAGAAAAACTTTTTGTAAAAAACTCTTTTGATCGTTATATATACAGACGGCTTCTACCAGTTTACCTTATATTGTGTGAATATTGATGTGATTGATTTATAAATGATTCAAATGTCTATCCAATACATAATTAGCCAATGCATCTGTTAATGTGTTTAGACATCTAGGAATATGTTGATATTCAATGTGATCAAAATAACGTTCCAAGAGGTGAATTTGCAAATACACCTATAACAAAGTAGGACTTCGAATAGAGAAGACATTACTTAACTATAGTACTAGAAGCTGTGAATCAAGTTGCACAACAAAATGACGAATTCCAAGCGAGATAGCATCAACCAATAATTCAATAACGATGCTATACTCTGCAATGTTGTTGGTCGCACGGCCGAGGCACACACCTCGTAAAGAGACAAGTTCGTTTTTAGGGGCGTAAATTTCCCTCACAGCGGAATCAAGGTTCTGAGTACTACGGCTAGTGCCATCAGCAAAGCCAATATAGGGTAGCGAAGACTCCAACATTTGGAAATAAAACACAATGTCACATAAGGGCAGAGACCAGATAATGACAAAAACAAGCTATAGTAACACACAAGAAGTATGATACAATAAAATACAAGTACTTATGCACAGATGATTTTATGCATAGTACTTCTTCAAGTACAACCCATTCCTGGGTTCACTCAAAGGGATACCATTGTAATCTACCAACTCATAAGCTCCTTTTTCCAAAACTCATCGAACAATATAAGGACCTCGCCACATGGCTTCGAATTTCCCAGCTCCTAACATATCTCGATCTTGTTCATAGAGAAGAACAAGATCACCTTCGGAGAAAACGCGAGGCTTGACATGCTTGTCGTATTGGGCCTTGACACGCTTTTTCTAGGCTTCTATGACTAGGGCGGTGTCACGTCGAGTTTTGGCTAATCGCATAAGATACAAAAGATGTTCTTCTTCAGCAGAAGTGTTGGGTAGGAGTTCAACAGCTAGTTTTAAAGAAGGTATCTCACATTCGATAGGGAGAATGGCTTCCACACCATAGACTAACCGAAAAGGTGTAAACCCAGTAGCGGACTTGATGGATGTTCGGTAATCCCACAATGTCGAAAACAACATTGTGTGCCAACTTGTTTTATGAATCCCTATCATTCGTCGGAGCATAGTTATGAGAACTTTGTTGATTGCTTCGACCTAGCCGTTGGCTTGTGGATAATAGGACGTTGAGTTATCATGGCGAAGACCCAACTTTTCAGTAAGTTCAGACATCATAAAATTCCTAAAGTGGCTACCGTGATCAGTGACGATAGCTTGGGGAACACCAAAACGAGCTATGACGTGATTAAAAAGAAATAATGATGTGGTATTTCCAGTGTTGTCAAATGTCGGCATCACCTCGGCCCATTTCGTAAAGTAATCAACGACTACAATAATGTAACCATGCCCCCCAGCTAAGTGAGGGTGACATGTCATGAAATCGATGCCCCATTTCGCAAAGGGACCAACTGAGACCACAGGGTGAAGAGGAGCAGGATGTGACCGAATCTTTTGATTATAGGTCTGGTAGACATGGCATTTATGAACGGAAATAATTTAGTCGTTAAACAAAGAAGGCTAAAAATACCCTGCGTGTAAGATCTTCTGGGCAGTAGCATACCCAGACATATGACCACCACATGCTCCAGAATGGCAGTCATTCAGAGCTTTCTCGGCTTCATCGAATGTTAGACAACGTCGAAAAATAGAGTCAATCCCCCAACAATAAAGAGTATCCCCGAGGATAATATTTGACGAGCTTGATATCGTATGCGACGTCGTTCAGTAATAGACAAAGTTGGCCGAAAAAGTCTGGGTTTGGAGATATATAATGATATCCCCATACCAAAGATCATCGATGCTAATAAGGAAAAGAGATTCATCGGGTAATGAATCAACTGCTACATTTTTCGTTGCAGAATGGGGAAAATTGCATATCAACTCAGCAAAAACTAAGGACTTCTTGGACTTGGCGCAGTTGAATTCCAATTCAAACTCCTAGAGTATCACAATCCATTTGGAGTATTTTCCCCCTAGCAATTGACGTGTCAAAATGTGTTGCATAGGGTTGCAATGAGAAATCACTGTAGTTTTGCGTGAGAGGATATAATGCCGGAAGCGTTGGACGGCTTGAATGATAGCCAAGGCTAGTTTCTCGACATGTTGATACTTGATTTCAGTCGGCGTGAGACTTCGACTCAAGTAGTAAATAACATGTTCGTCGTGAGTATCATCCTCTTGGACGAGAAACATGCCAATAGTGTACTCCGAGGCAACAAGATAAAGGAAATAATCGCGAATGTAATCGGGGGAAAAAGAAGCGAAGCATGCGTTAGGGACAACTTCAAAGCTTCAAAATCATTGTTGGAAATGGTGTTCTAGACGAACTCTGAATCTTTCTTTAATAGCCGCGTAAATCCATGAGTTATCTCAGCATAATTTGGGATAAAACGATGAAGAAAGTTTGTTTTCCCTTGCAAACTTTGCAACTGGTGAAGTGTAGAAGGAGCAGGGAGATTAAGGATCGCCTCAACCTTCAAAGAATCCACCCGGATCCCTTGACGCGAAATGATAAAACCTAGAAGACGGTCGGATTCCACATAGAAAACTCACTTATGAGGATTCAAACGTATACGGTAGAACCGACAGCGAACGAAAATGGCTCAAAGGTGGTGGCGGTGATCAACTCTGCGCATAGAATGAGCAGGTAAATCGTCCAAATATGGTTGAATGATGTGCTTGATATCATGAAAATCATAAGACATAGTGCGTTGAAAAGTTGCGCCAGCATTCTTAAGACCAAAAGGAAGTTTTCAATAGGCAAAAGTACCCCAAGGACAAATAAAAGCAGTCTTATGTTGATCTTCGGGAATGATGTTAATTTGATTATATCCGGAGAAACCATCCATGAGAGAGAAGATTTCACTTCCGGCGCAGTCATCGACAATCTGATCGACGAAAGGGGTAGGAAAGTTGTCTTTTGGACAAGCTTTGTTGATATCCCTATAATCAACGCATACACGAATCGTACCTTGTTTCTTGTCAATCGGGACAAGATTGGAAACCCAGTCTGTGAGAGCCACCGGATAAATAAAGCCGGATTTTAGAAGTTTCTCGACTTCGAGCTTTATAGCAGCCGCTTTACGTGGGTGAACTGGACGAAGGCGTTTTCGTACGGGTTTAGCGAATGTTTTTCGCATAAGGTGGGGTTGGTCCTCCCATTGAAGGTGGTGTGCCAATTGGAAGATGCCAACTAAGAGGGGGTTGAGTGATACTACCTTGATGAGATTGGCCACCAACTGGAAACTGATAAGTTGGAGTGAATGACGGAATAGTGCCACTAGGAGTAGGATTGCCAGTAGAGGATGAAGAAGGTCCTCCAAAAGGAAATTGAGGGAGTGTTGGATCAAAACTGGGAAGAAAGTGCCCAGAAGAAGAAGGACCACTAGGAGAGTCGGATGGAGTTTGTGCAGGAGTAGGAATGGAAGCATTCAACGCACGGTATCCAGGTGGTAGTGTCGAAATGACGTTGGGCGTTCGCGGTGTGTTAATAGGAGCAAGACTAACCACAGTAAACCAGGTTGGAAGACTTGTAGTAGCTGTGAGATGGGCCATTTCAGCAGGGACGCTAAAGTGATAAGCGGTAGTCATCGGTACTGTCTCTGTACTAGAGATTTCAAAAATCACAGGTGGGTTGATTTTGGAAATCACAAGTGAACCTGGACCAAAAAGGTCCCATCGAAAAATTCCCATAGACCAAAAAGGATCTTGGTCCCCAGGTCCATACGAAGATCTGGAATACACAACAATTAAGTCTCCGGAAGAGTTTTCTCGCATAAAACGTCTCTCAGAATCAGGGTGAAGTTGAAAATCCTCTCGAGTATTAGTAATTTGAAAATGCTCTAGAGAGTCGGTGCGTTCCACTGTGGGGTGGTGACGACTGGTAGTTCACTTTGCCGAGGAGAGCCTCCAGGTGTGCTAGTGGGAAAGGGTTGAGAACCTTCTAGATGCTCTGGAGATAAACCCTGCATTCTACGTGAATGACGTGGAGGAGCTATTGTAAACGAGTGACAAACTTCGCGAAGAAAATCCGATGGTCAACTTCGAGAAACAGACAACACGTGCTAGTAAACAAAATCTAGGAAGCAACACCAAACAAACAGGACCTTCTAATTTCGAAGCCACTAGTTGGTGATGAAATCCAACGTCGCAACAACAAGACGAGAAGGGGTTGGGCTAGGTTGAAAAAGTTACACTGACGACCTACTTAACGGACTTACACCCTGGTGCAAGCTACCACACATAATCGTGGGTATACCCTCCAAGGAGCCCGAGTGAGTTTGGTCAACGTCAATTCTAGGTACCGTGAAGAATTTCCCCTCCACAGTCACCTTGGGTAATAACCTAGAAAGATAGGCCACTAAGGTCACCACCAACAACAATAAATCTTGGGGGAATAGTTGATAGTCTGATCCACATGCAAGGGCAGGGTATCTAGCCCGAAATCAACTTAAAAGGCTTCCACTCATCATTGTGGGTATACCTCTGAGTGATCCCCATAATACGTGCAATCTCTACACTGATATCAACAAAGTAGGGTGAGTAACTCTGCCAATATCAATGCGACCTCGTGCTTGACCCTTATGTGAGAAGGGCTTCCCAGGACAAGATGTTGCAAATGGAATTTAACACTCCCTAACACAAGATGCTATTGTGTGTTTTGTTCTTTTGGAGAGTGTATCTCTCTTCCTACTGCAAAGCGTTAGCCTAGCTAAATGTTGGTGTAATAAATCCCTAGAAAAGAGTTACTAGATAAATTTTACAATTGCGCAGTGTTATTAAGAGTTGTTGTTTACTCAAAGAAAACGGAAGTGAAACTTATTTTGTATGACTCTGACCCAACAATGCAAGGATGAGAATGAAATGTATCACTTTTCGTTCAATGAAGCCTATGTATGGGAGGGAAAGAGAAAGTTTTCCAGATCAACCTTGAACTACAATGCAAAATTTTCTTCAAAATGCAAATGCAACAAATCACGCATCAATAACGATTCTCTATTGTGTCTTTTTCAATAACTTCAACAATCGATTTTCAATGTTTTCGAAGATGAAAAGATTTTTTTGAAAGAAAAACTTTGTTCACCTTTCAAAAAGGACCCTCACTATGACAATGAGAGTACAGAAAATCAAAAGCCAAATGAACAAGCAATGATAAAAAATCCAATCCACTCTTACAATGAAAACAAAAATAAAAAGCAAACCAATATAGTCTTTTCAATCGCATAAGAAAAATGATCTTTCAAACAATAAGAAAATGATAAAGACCAAGACAACTCAACTTTCAACCGATCACCGGTCCTTAACTAATCAAACACACTCAGATTCCAAAATCAGAGAGTATGGTGTTGCCAAGAAAAGTCAAGAAACGAAAGTCAAAACAAAAGTGACAAGAAGAGCCTTGAAATCCTAAGACTGTTCATGTGCGCAAACAAAGACAAGAAAGACATCAATCAATGGTCCAAGAAACTCTTATGAGGCACCTAGACTGATCTGGGCAGCTGAAGATGCCAAAACTCAAATCCAATTTTTTGAAAAAATGAGTTCGTAGGTTGGTAATACTACACAGTGCGAGAATCAGTGATTCTCGCAGGTGACCCTTGAGAAGGGCGTGAGAACCTCACACTGAACCTAAAGGAAAGATGTGAACTCTATGGATTCTCACAGGCTATAGTGAAGTGCAGTGCGAGAATGTCTGAACATAATCAATTTTTTGGAAAATGAAAGAAAATTTAAAAAGGCCTCTGGACCCAAAGGGTCTATTAGGATATCCTGAAGACTCAGAGATTGATAGGAAAGGAGAAAAGTAAAACCAGAGCAAATGGCCACATAAAAACACCAAAATCCACAAAGAAAATGGGATTGTTCCCCAGTGGAGTCACCAATTTTTTTATCGGACTAATCGGTAGGTGAAAACACTAACAGATCTCCCTAGATCCACCTGGATCTAGAACAAAACAGGATAGGACATGACTCTTTCCCTAAGTTTTGACCATTGAATTAACTAGGAGGAAGGAACAAATAACATACTTTATTATCGCTTCCTAGGGTCTTTGTTTCTCCCGCTTCGCTCCAATGCTCTCGTGAAGTCAAGACCAAGACAACACAAACCAACCAAAGTGAAGATAGCACAATATATTCAACAGTCAACCTATGTGTATGATCAAGGAATTACACAATAAAGTGGAAATATCTTTATTGGAAAGGGACGTGCCACTGTATCATATTAATGGAAAGTAAAGATTACAACTTGAGCCTTGATGTCGCAAACTTCCTTTCGATGGCTCTTGGCTCCGACACACACACTTGCTCAAACCTTGTATGAAGAAGATCAAATCCTCTTGATAGACTTGCTAGAGTCTTCAAGCTGTTGTTCAGCTAAGTCCTTCACACAATTCTTTCACCAATTCTCCAATGAATCTTTCTTAACCTTTTCCATGAGAATTCCCTCAATATATAGGAGAGAATGAATTAGTTACTTGGATAAGAATGATCCCAAAATATCAAGGAATCCAATACAAAGATAACCATTCGAATGCCAACCCATTCTTATAGAAGATTCCCTTCTAGAAGCATCGAGAATTCATCTTTTTCCATGATTTAGGAAGAGTTCGCACCCTATCTATTCAACACAGTGTGAGAAGTTAACACTCTAGCTTAAAGCAGCTTGCGAGAATCATGCATTCTCGCACCCAAATGTACTAGCAGCCTGCGAACCTTCTTCAAAAATGAGTTTTCTGGGAAGAGATGAAAGTAACTTTTCTCAGGAGAAAGTTCTTATGAAGAGGCTGAGTACACCATCATCAATACATCATCATGATGACCAAAATCATGGGTAACAGGAATGGCCAATTTTGTTATCGAACAAATCGGTAAGTGCGGACACAAACTGATCTCCCCAGTTTCACCTCGAAACTAGAACAAAACAAGACAATATACTAAACTTTCCTAATTTTAGATATCAAATAAGAAGAGGATCCAAAACATACCTTTTAAATGTTGTACACCTGACCTCACAAATGTGATCCCAGCTCCATCGTAAGGCTTATGGAGAAATATCTGCAAAGAAACACAAGTCAACGAAGACAAGAATAAAAGAGTCTATTCGATATGAAACTATGTATGTGATCAAGGAATCATACAATATGGACAAATAACATTCATATAGGATAGAAAAAGTATAATTGTATTAAAGAATGTGGAAGAAAGATACAACTAGATGTCTTGATGTTATTAGGCTCCTTCCAACAGTTCCTTGCTTCCCAAACACTTTTGCTCCATGGATCTTGAGACTGTAAGTTTGAGGGTACTAACAATCTATCTTGACAACATAAATTAAAAGCCTATCATAATCCCTTTAGCTGAGAATTATCAAGCCAAAATTATACTAACTCATTAGCCATTCTCAAAATCTATTCTCAAAGATGACACAAAAAAGTTAACTTTCCCATGAGAACTCAACTCCTTTTATAAGCTGAAAAGGATAGGGTGAGGAGGTTAGGATGATCCCATGAGATCAGGGATGCGACTCAGATCCAAACTAATCGGAGGCCACCTCACCCTCAAAGCCTCTATTCTAGAAGCATCGATATGCTTCTATTTTTCTTCCTATGGACGATCACCGCACCCTTAACACTGAGAAAATTGTGACAATGTCGCAAGCCACTGTGGTGCAACTTGCATCGATCCTAGATCGCCTCACCCTTAACACTGAGCAAGGTGTGATGATCCTTCTTTACAAGGTTTTTTACAAAGGAAAAAATAATTTCATCTCTCTGGGAAAGTTCATCTTCAGTCTTCTTTAGGGATTAAGGAAATTGATCCTTCTAAAGAAAAAGGATAGGTGTACATCATTAACGGTCATAAGGGTGATGAAAATAATGTGTAAAAATTTCTTTCTCACTTACCATTTTCCTCCATTGTTGAATCTTATACATTTCATAGGTCCACTACATTACTTTTCAACAAACGCCATAGATTCCTCGAAATTATCAAAGAAATGATTTGTAGCCCTAGTAACAATTGAATCATGAAGAGTAAAACATGTCACAAGTAGATATTTGAATCAGTGGGGAGGGTAAAATTTCTCCTCTCTAACCACCTAAGCTAGACCCGATTTATTCTTAAATTATAGGACCAGGGAAAATTTTAGGGGCTAAATTTTTCCTATGGGATAATTTTCCATGTTTTTTTCCCAAAACATTATTCACCAACTTCCATTTTATTCACTCAAATTTTATAGCATAAAATTATTTTACTCTAAAAACCACCAAAAAAATCTATAAACTATATAAAATCTTTAGAATTTTAATATTTTTTTCAAAATATCACCAAACATTTTATGGTTGGCATATTAAGAATTAGTAAGATTCCCAAACACTTTAAGATAAGTATGGATCCTTAAAAAATTTATTGTGTAGGACATGGGGGTGGGATTTGATCTATTTATGTGTGCACATGTCACAATATAATTTGTAATACAATATATTTGGGTGCAACCACACATTCAAATTATTCTTCATATACCCAACTATAGTTGGAAAACACATCAATGAAGGTCCAAACATACCTTGCACCTAGTAAAGATGGTTGGTTCATTGTATAAAGGTCACTATGGAAAAGTTCAAGCTAAGTCTTTTCTATCAATAATTTTCTTGTTTCAAACACAGCTTGGTGATGATTTCTAAGAAAACACTCTAAATATACCATCAATAAGAACTACCCTAAGTAATGCATTAACCATATTAAACTTCACCATCAATTCCATGCTTCAAAAATTTAGATGTCTGAGTCACTTATGCCAATTATGATTTTATCATTGGTATTAGCTATGAGTGCAATGTTCTTGTATCATGATTAGGGAAATCATATAAATTATATAATCTATCCTTAGGGTCAAGAATACCCTCAACAACAACAAAAATTTTATTGATAATATCCTTAACAACATACCTATTCAACCACAAAAATGCCATTACTAATAGCTAGGATTCAACCTTCTTTCCAATATGGGTTATTTGGGGTACATACAACAAATTAGGACTCAAACTTGAAAAATGATACCCATTAGTGATCAGACCATGCTGAAATTCAATCATACCAGAAAGAACAATAGTAAGTTCATAATCATGTCAAACAAATATTTATTCTTATGTAGATTTACTTAATGAAGAAAAGAAATAATAGTCCTTAGCCATGTGATGGGTATATTTAGAGTCAAGTATCCACTCAATTTTATAAGTGTGATCATTAAATTCCTACGCGGAACTCACAAAGAAAGTATAGTTATCTTGTCCCTTACTTTTGAAAAGTCAATGCATTGACTAACTAGTTAACACCTTTCCTTCAAGCTCATAAACCTTATCCTCAATATATTTAGTCTTCTTCCAACAAGTATTCTTAATGTGTTATGTATTTCCAAATTATTGATAGGTCTTCTTCTTCTTACCTTTCTTAGATGATGATTGATCACCCTAGTTCTTCTAGTTAATCTAGTCTACACAATCCTTATATGGTAACCTCCATGATTGATGCAGGAGCATCGCCCACGTCAAACGAGCCAGCATGAAGGTAGAAAGACAGCTGGACAAGCCAGCATAATTTCTTTTTGAATTACGCCTTGATATTGTTGCGCAATCTTAAATGATTCATTTAAGAGATGGCGCACTTGTATATTGTAAATGGACCTTGAGCGGATAGCTCACGTCCTTAGGTAGATGAGGCATTTAATAGATTTAATGAAAGTAGATAGAATATTAAATTCTAGATTTGATAGCGTAGAATCCAAGAGGGAAACGGGATATAGACACCCTCCTTTTGTACATTGTAACATAAGCTACAACATTTAGAAGAGAAGAGTAAGTAGAGAAGTGTATGAAGAACACCCATGTACAGATATTGAATTAATAGAAGAAAGATTTGATTCAATTCCATGGCTGTGTTATTCTCTGTGTATTGTTGATGTTACGCTCATGAATGTTTGCTTCTTGTCATGCATTTGCTTTTATGTGTTGTGTATGTGAATTCATGGTTGAATTGAAGTCTGGGAGGACAAGGAGTTAGTTTCAATTGTTTCTCTATCTTTAACCAGAGAATTCCTGCAAGGAGTGCAGTTGAATCGTCCGCAAGGAGTGCATTGACAGTAGGGTTCAAATAGAGATAACTTTTGTTCTAAATCCTCAACAGTGCAAATTTGACACCAGAGCCGTGCAAGGAGAGCGCAGGCTAGACGAAGTCTCAGAGTTGCGGTTCTGAGCAAAGGGATTGAATGATTTCTGCTGCAGGAGCGCGCAGAATCAAAGACTTCAACACTTAACCGTGTTGAAGATCTGCCGCAAGGAGTGCAGGCAAGGACTTGCCTGAAGGGACTCGAAAGCTGGGAGAAAAGCTCAGGAAGGATAGACCTTTGATTTCATCGAAGGATGGGATAAACAAACTTGCGCCTTGAAGGTTGCAAGGGACGTCACAGGCTTGTGCGTAGGGTGACGAGTACTCTGGAGAACGACTCGTCATTTCGTGGATTGGACAGGGAGAAACGGACGGACGAAAATCTCCGGGAGATTTTGTGAAGTGTTGTGGGTCATTGGATCTCTCGGAGCTGCAGGGAGGCTACAGCGTAGGCGCAGAGGAGAAGCCCGAGGCTCAGGAGAGCAGTAGCGTGATTGGGATCACGAGGAGCATAGTTTCTACTCGTGGATCGACGCATTGGGAGTTCGTAAGGTAAGACTCCAAATTTACATAACGGAAGTCGCGATAATGTGCGAAGTGAAGCCCCGATTATTGTGTGGATAGCGTGGGCCATAGAAAGGTGATGTGACTGGTGGCGTAGACTATCGGAGGTTCGGTGTCTCGGGTATCGGGAGTCGACAGGGAGGATAGTTGAACTCGCTAGTGGCGAAGTCACGAGGGAGCGAGATCACAGTTTTGGCACCTCGGCACATCGCATATCGGAGGTTGAAACCTTGGGAGTTGGTTGTTGCGAGTGGGGAGACTACGATAAGGGAAGAAGTCCCAACAAGCGAAATAAGGTCAACATTGACTGACACCTCAGGTCTCGGGAATTTGAGAGCCCAATTGAACAATAGAGAACTCGCGAAGCGCGAAGTTCTGATCCTTCGATAAGGAAGTAAAGAGGGTCGCGAGACGAGAACTGTGGGTGTAGATCTTCCGATAGGAAGATAGAAGAGCATTTACGCTCTTCGGGCCGAGAGGAAAGAAGGTCCTGGAAGAGGCAAACGTACTCCGAGGAGTGCGGTTGCGTCAGTTGTGGTATCAGAGCGGGATTAACTCTTTGTTTTCTGCGACAGAGAGAAAGGAAATTCACCATGCCGCCCAAAAGGGAAAGGCAGTCACCAGACCCAGAAGATAGGGAGGTGCGAATAAGAGGTAGGCTAGCAGGTAATCCAGAGATGGAGCGGCAAATGAGAGATCTCCAAGAAAGACTCGAGGAGATGGAGATAGCACAAAGATGCAGAGTTGGTACAGGAGATCTTAGCGATTCCGAGGTCGAAGAGGAAGTGGACATGAAGAAGAGGTCATAGCAGAAGACGCATCAACCGAGCGGTTGATCAAAGCCATCGCAAGGATGGGTGCGAAGGTGAAAATGGACATTCCAGTCTATGAAGGGAATCTGGATGCAGAGGAACTGTTAGATTGGATAAGAGATCTTGACACATACTTTGATTATGAAGATGTGGAAGAGGATAAGAAAGTCAAGCATGCAGTCACATGCTTGAAGGGACATGCAGCATTGTGGTGGGACAAGCTACAAGATGATAGACGCTGCAAAGGCAAGCAGAAGATCAAGAGTTGGGATCAAATGATCACAAAGATGAAGGTGAAGTTCATCCCAAGGGATTACCAAATTACACTGTTCATGAGGATGCAGAACCTGAGACAGAAACTAATGACAGTGAAAGATTATACTGAGGAGTTCTATCGACTGAACATCAGAGCAGGTCATCGGGAGAGCGATGATGAAAAATTTGCTAGATATTTGAATGGTCTGAGATACGACATTCAGGATGAGTTAAGCATGCTAACCATCCGAACGCTGGAAGATGCTTACCAATTGGCTCTGAAAGCTGAAGAGAAGCTGAGTCGAAAGCAAGGACAACGAGGGAGAGGCAGAAGCCAACCAAGAGGCAAAGCAGTTTCCTAGGACAAATTCCAGAAGCCCAAGGAGGAATGGAAGAGACCTCAGGGTAAGATTGAAAGAGGCGGAACCTCACAGCAGAGGCAGTCGTATGTTGAGCCGAGAGGACAGCCGAATGATCAGTGAGGAGATTATGCTGATGCAAATACTCTTCCTCATACTAGAGGTCGAGGTGGAGGAAGAGGTGGAGTGATCACATGTTTCACATGTGGGAAGAATGGGTACAAGTAATATGAGTGTCCAGAGAAAAGGAAAGATGCAGGAGAAACTCACATCGCAGAAGTGCAGAGGCGTGATGCTGAGACCGAAGATACAGAAAGTGGAAGATCGTTTGGGATGCATAAAGTCCTTTTGACACCTGAGAAGGAGGTGGAAATCTCAGTGCAAAGGACCATACTGTTCAGAACAACTTGTAAGACCCAAGACAAGAAATGTAAGGTCATTGTGGACAGCGGTAGCACAGACAATCTCATTTCAACCGAGATGGTAGAGAAGTTGGAGCTGGAGACAACTGATCACCCGAGTCCATATAAAGTTTCATGGCTACAGAAGGGACATCAGGTAAGTGTCACCAAACAATGCTTGGTTGAGTTCAAAATAGGGGGATATAATGATAAGATTCAGTGTGATGTTATTCCCATGGATGTATGTCATCTATTGCTGGGTAGACCATGGCAATATGATAGGAATGTGATTCATGATGGGAGAATGAACACATATACCCTGGAGAAAAATGGGAGAACCCATACGTTGCTTCCGATAAAGGATAAAGAGGTGAAGCCGGAAGTAGACAGCACAATACTTCTCATGAGTGGGAAGGAACTTCTTACGGAGGTTGAGAAGAATGAAGATCCACAATTCTTTGTGGTCAGAAAGCCAATAATTGTTCTAACTGGCACAAGAGTGGATGATTTTCCAGTTGAGATTCAGGAGCTGCTGGAAGAGTTCGCTGACATCATAGTGGACGAATTACCTCATTCATTGCCACCGATGAGAAGTGTGAGTCATCACATAGACCTCATACCAGGAGCAAGTTTTCTGAATAAAGCCGCATACAGGTTGACGCCGCAGGAGAATGAGGAAGTCAAAAGACAGGTCCAAGATTTGATGGACAAAGGATTGGTCAGGGAAAGCTTGAGTCCATGTGTTGTACCGACAGTGCTCAGTCTGAAGAAAGACAGAGGCTGGAGGATGTGTACCGACTCAAGAGTGATCAACAAGATAACCATCAGGTACAGGTTTCCACTGCCGAGAATGGATGATCTGATGGATTGCCTGAGCAGGGAAAATTATTTTTCAAAGATAGATTTGAAAAGCGGATATCACCAAATTCGCATGAGAGAAGGCGATGAGTGGAAAATAGCATTCAAGACGAACGAAGGTTTGTACGAATCGTTGGTCATGCCGTTTGGCTTGACAAATGCACCAAGTACATTTATGAGGTTGATGAATGAAGTCCTGCGGGAATTCATCGGGAAGTTCGTCATTGTTTATTTGGACGATATACTGACTTACAGTAAATCGGAGGCTGAACATTTGAAACATTTGGCCATTGTGATGAGAAAGCTACAGTAGGAAAAGTTGTTGATCAACATGAAGAAATGTTCGTTCATGAAGACAGAGCTCATTTATTTGGGTTTTGTTATTTCGGCTAATGAGTTGAGGATGGATCCGGATAAAGTGGAGGTGATCAAGAATTGGCCATCACCGATAAATATTTTTGAGGTGAGAAGTTTCCATGGTTTGGCTAGTTTCTATAGAAAGTTCATCAGAAATTTCAGTGAAATTAGCGCAGCGATGATGGACACAGTGAATAAACGACATAAGACTTTTCATTGGACAGCCAAGGCTGAGAGGAGCTTCAATCTGTTGAAGCGAAAGATAACAGAGAAACCAATGTTGGTATTGCCATATTTTTAGAAGACATTCCAGGTGAAATGTGATGCCAGTGGATATGCCATAGGAGCGGTCTTAAGTCAGGATGACAAACCAGTTGCATATTTCAGTGAGAAGCTAGATGACGCGAAGCTGAAATACTCCACGTATGATAAAGAATTTTATGCTATCATACTGGCACTGAAGAAGTGGAGGCATTACTTGATCCCAAAGGAATTTGTATTGTATAGTGATAATCATGCATTACAGTTTGTGACTCAACAGGAGAAGTTGAATCAGAAGCATGCAAAATGGGTAGAGTATATGCAGAATTTCACATTTTTAATTAAGCACATTTCGGGTACTACTAACAAAGTGGTTGATGCTTTGAGTAGGAAATGTTTGTTGCTGCAGGAGTTCCGAGTCAAAACTTTGGGTTTTGAAAATCTCAGGGACATGTACGCAGGAGATGCAGATTTTGGAGAAGCGTATGAAGCAACTGAGAATCCGGTTCTCAGAGATCGGAGCCCTTGGATGGATTACATGATCCAGGAAGGATTGTTGTTTAGAGGCAATCAGTTGTGCATTCCGAATTTCTCCATGAGGGAGAACCTGTTGAAGGATAAACACAGCGGGGGCATAGCAAGTCATTTTGGCAATGACAAGACATTCACGAAGCTGAGCGAAGCATATTTTTGGCCGGGGATGCACTCAGAGGTCAAGTGATTTGTTGAAAAATGTCGTATTTGTCATCATTCCAAAGGGAGAAAACAAAATGCAGGGTTTTATCAGCCATTTCCCATACCAGAGAGGCCATGGGAGGCGATAAGCATGGATTTTGTATTGGGATTGTCGAGGATGCAAAGAGGAGTTGATTCTATCTTTTTGGTCGTGGATAGGTTTTCGAAGATGGAACATTTCATACCATTCCATAAGACCAGGGACACGACGCACATCGCAAACTTGTTTTTTAAAGAGATCGTTAGACTTCATGGATTGCCGAAAAGCATAGTTTCGAACATGGATACTAAGTTCATTGGGAATTTTTGGAGGACGCTATGGAAGAAGCTAGGAACTGACTTGGAATTTAGTTCTTCTTATCATCCTCAGACAGATGGACAGACGGAGGTAGTAAATCGAAGTCTGGGAGATTTGTTGAGGAGCTTGGTGACGGAGCACCATAGTAGCTGGGATAGCGTATTGCCACAGGCAGAGTTCGTGTATAATGATTCGGTAAATCGGAGTACAGGAAGAAGCCCATTTCAAATTGTGTATGGCACACAACCGAGGGGAGTTTCTGAATTGAGGGATTCAGGATAGATTTCTACTAGCAGCGCTAGTGCAGAAGAATTCGCTGAGGCGATGAAGGAACTTCACAGTCAGGTGAAGCAGCGATTGATAAAATCAAATCAGGAGTACAAGCGTAGAGAGGATTAGCATCGAAGAAAACTTCAGTTTGAAGTTGGTGATCTATTCCTGGCACATCTGAGAAAAGAAAGGTTCCTGAGGGGAACATACAATAAACTCAAGATGAAGAAAATTGGGCCATGCAGAGTCCTGAAGAAATTCAGAGAGAATGCGTATGAGATTGAATTGTCGGATGGCATCGGGATATCTTCGATATTTAATATCACCGACTTATACCCATATAGGCCTAGAGAAGTAGAGACTAGAACTGAGGAACCAACGATCCAGTGGATAAAGCAATTACCAGTTGCAGAGAAGCTGCAGATGGAGTGCATACTGGACAAGTGAGTGGGTAAGAAGACCAGAAGAAAAGAATACTTCGAGTATCTGGTGAAATGGAAAAACCACCCAATGGAAGATGCCAACTGGGAGACAGAAGCAGTGATCCAGAAGCATGGACAGACTGTGCAGGAGCTCATGGATAGGAGCCCATGAAAATT
This sequence comes from Picea engelmannii, assembly GCA_009831015.1. Classification (NCBI taxonomy): domain Eukaryota; kingdom Viridiplantae; phylum Streptophyta; class Pinopsida; order Pinales; family Pinaceae; genus Picea; species Picea engelmannii. The sequence goes on from ML779343.1 coordinate 1,399,279, forward strand.
TTCAAGCGAGGGAGTATGATGCAGGAGCATCGCCCACGTCAAACGAGCTAGCACGAAGGCAGAAAGACAGCTGGACAAGCCAGCATAATTTCTTTTTGAATTACGCCTTGATATTGTTGCACGATCTTAAATGATTCATTTAAGAGATGACACACTTGTATATTGTAAATGGACCTTGAGCGGATAGCTCACGTCCTTAGGTAGATGAGGCATTTAATAGATTTAATGAAAGTAGATAGAATATTAAATTCTAGATTTGATAGCGTAGAATCCAAGAGGGAAACCGGATATAGACACCCTCCTTTTGTACATTGTAACATAAGCTACAGCATTCAGAAGAGAAGAGCAAGCAGAGAAGTGTATGAAGAACACCCATGTACAGATATTGAATTAATAGAAGAAAGCTTTGATTCAATTCCATGGTTGTGTTATTCTCTGTGTATTGTTGATGTTACGCTCATGAATGTTTGCTTCTTGTCATGCATTTGCTTTTATGTGTTGTGTATGTGAATTCATGTTTGAATTGAAGTCTGGGAGGACAAGGAGTTAGTTTCAATTGTTTCTCTATCTTGAACCAGAGAATTCCTGCAAGGAGTGCAGTTGAATCGTCTGCAAGGAGTGCATTGACAAAAGGGTTCAAATAGAGATAACTTTTGTTCTAAATCCTCAACAGTGCAAATTTGACACCAGAGTCGTGCAAGGCGAGCGCAGGCTAGACGAAGTCTCAGAGTTGCGGTTCTGAACAAAGGGATTGAATGATTTCTGCTGCAGGAGCGCGCAGAATCAAAGACTTCAACACTTAACCGTGTTGAAGATCTGCCACAAGGAGTGCAGGCAAGGACTTGCCTGAAGGGACTCGAAAGCTGGGAGAAAAGATCAGGAAGGATAGACCTTTGATTTCATCGAAGGATGGGATAAACAAACTTGCGCCTTGAAGGTTGCAATGGACGTCACAGGTTTGCCCGCAGGGTGACAAGTACTCTGGAGAACAACTCGTCATTTCGTGGATTGGACAGGGAGAAACGGATGGACGAAACTCTCCGGGAGATTTCATGAAGTGTTGTGGGTCATTGGATCTCTTGGAGCTGCAGGGAGGCTACAGTATAGGCGAGGAGGAGAAGCCCGAGGCTCAGGAGAGTAGGAGCATGATCGGGATCATGAGGAGCATAGTTTCTACTCATGGATCGACGCATCGGGAGTTCGTAAGGTAAGACTCCAAATTTACGTAACGGAAGTCGCGATAATGCGTGAAGTGAAGCCCCAACTATTGCATGGATAGCATGGGCCATAGCAAGGTGACGTGACTGGTGGCGTAGACTACCGGAGGTTCGGCGTCTCGGGTATCGGGAGTCAACAGGGAGGATATTTGAACTCGCGAGTGGCGAAGTCCCAAGGGAGCGAGATCGCGGTTTCGGCACCTCGGCACATCACATATCGAAGATTGAAACCTTGGGAGCTGGTTGTTGCGAGTGGCGAGACTACGATAAGGGTAGAAGTCCCGACAAGTGAAAGAAGGTCAGCATTGACTCACACCTCGGGTCTCAGGAATTTGAGAGCCCAATTGAACAACAGAGAACTCGCGAAGTGCGAAGTTTCGATCCTCCAATAAGGAAGTAAAGAGGGTCGCGAGACGAGAACTATGGGTGCAGATCTTCTGATAGGAAGATAGAAGAGCATTTACGCTCTTCGGGCTGAGAGGAAAGAAGGTCCTGGAAGAGGCGACCGTACTCCGAGGAGTGCGGTTACGTCAATGATGTAACTTGATTGTATTCTTGGCATCTTGCTCTATATTTTTATTGACCTTTCCCTTAAGGATATGGGATTATTTATTAATCTCAAGTTTACCTCCATCAAGAAATTTTTTAGGTTCCTTGATTAGAAAAAAACAAATTGAATCAAAGGTGTAGTCCTTACCATGTTATTTTATGGAAGCTCAACTAGAACAAAATGTCAAACATAACACATAATAGGGTGTTTCCAAATTCAATGAGATCAATTGTATAATTTGGTCATATTTCTTTTGAAAGTCCATTCCACTTTAATCCAATTTCAACTATAGCTCCTTCACCCAAGCCAAATAGTCTTCAATTTTTTCAAATGAATGAAGATTAAGTGATATCTACTCTTTCTCAATTTGCATAACCTGACATTCATCGATTTTTCCAAACAAAGTATTCAACTTCCTCTAGACTTGATTTGAATAGTCAATCTAGTTTCTATAAAAATGAATCTCCCTGGAGATATAGGTCATCATAACTCATACAACCTCTTCCTTCTTCTCATTGACAATAAAATTTAATTGATCATCCTTAGGAACTAGAAGCACATTCTTTATAAAATGCCAAATCACTTTACTTATGATAGAATTTCCATATTTTATTCCCACAAACCAAAGGTGGCCATTAAGAACCATGTGTTCTTTATTAGAACTCATAATCACTCTGTAAGACCCCAATATGATCTAGAAGTCAAAATATAGAGTCAATCTACCAATGATATTCAACATGACTAGAGCATATGCAAGAAACAACCTCCAAAATAAATTGTAGACAATAGCCTAGGTCTCAAACCAAGAGCTTTTATACCTTGTTGAAGAACCAAGGAATTGCATAAGTGAATAACATTGAATTATAAGAAGAGTTGGTCTATTTACCACCTCTTCTTGGACTACATTGTGATTCACCTCTGCAATTCCCTAGTTTTTCAACATTCAAGAATAATAATAAAAACATTCACTTATATACATCAAGACATAGAAATATTGCTCATTTATTCTAATTTGAAAAAATAATTAAATTCAAACATTTTAAGTGCATTCTTTACATAATTATTCATTAGGAAAGAGACATTTTATTGTATTTTAAAAAAAAAATGTTCAATTCAATTACATGTGTGCATTACACAATCTCTCTCTCT
>ML779343.1:1402419-1419411 GCA_009831015.1 Picea engelmannii
GAGTAGCTTAGATGAAAATTTTTCATTCGAGTTCATAAAGATTCAGAGTCCAGAGGATGATTATATTTTAGTCAAATAAGGGACCAAGGGTCATGAATTTGTTTTGATAATCCAAGCGGGCCCTTTTCCTAGACTTTCCAGCATCCTTGGTCCAGGTCCAATCCAATTTTTGAAATCTTGTCTGCTTCTTGATTCCAGATCCTGTAAACATGAGAAAAGGAGACATGTGAGATGGATGTGAGGAGCCTCCTAATGTCATCCAATAATGGTTGTAGTGTATATGTATACAGTGATTGTATTCCATTCAAGCATTTTATCACAAGCATTGAGTCCCCATAAATGTTTAGATGCATGATTCCTTTTTCAATTGCTAGTTTTATGAGGAGTTTTACTATCATAAACTCCTTGTATTTGTTATTAGAATATATTAGATGTGCTATGAAGGATATGGAAGTGGAGTCATCCAAATCTAGTACACCCCCTACTGCTACGGAAGAGGGGGGCCTTGAGTAGCTCCATCAAAGAATTCCTAGGGGATGGAATTATCTATAGTTGGAGGGGGGGTGGAGGAGGAGGGAAGTTGTGGAAATGATTATAAAATATCCATGGAAGAGATATCACAGTAGGAGGGGAAAGTCTCAAGTTCCTTGAAACTGGCATGATTTTGAGCCAGCTAGATTCCCCATGCCAAGATTTGGGGGATATATTTGTGTGGAGATGAAATAAGGGAGGAGAGCCAAAATTGGAGGGCCTGCTCAACTTATGTACACTCCCAGCAAGAAGTGGTCTCAATAAATGTGTTCATGTAAACCCAAACCAATTTTATGAAGGGGTATTGTAAGAAAAGGTGAAAAATATTTTCAATGTCTTGTTTGCAGAGGGAGAATCGACTAGTTCCAACAAAACTCTATTTTTGCATATATTTCCAGGTGGGGGCTTTGTTTGTGAGAAGAAGCCATATGAACATCTTGGATTATGATGGGTGCTTTATTTTCTAGAAATTGGTCCCCCACTAGGGGGTGGATTCATCTCTATAGTCTAGGATTAAAGTTGTGTATCCATGCTTTGGAGCATAATTCATAGAGGGGTTGAATGACCAAATAAGAGTGTCATTTTGATATGTAAGAATGGCCATGGAGGTGGAAAGAGAATTAGTGTAGTTCCTCCATTTAGGTGCATGTTCTTCATCAATTCCAATTTCCTTCCATCTTAACCAACGAGTTGTGACAGTCAACATAATTTCCATTCTAGAGATTTGTTTAATATTGTAGAACCCTTCATTATTGATGGCTTGAATAAGAGGATCTAGGAGGATGTGTTTTCCTATTCATTCAATCCAAGGATATTTTCCAATTAGGATGTTTGCACCATCTCCAACCTTCCAAATAATATTGTTTCCAGTCAAGAGGATTGCATTTAACTTGGCTTTCCATATAACAGATCCATTTTTTAGGATTGTTTAGGCCTCCTGGACCAATCGATAATGGATTATGATGAATTTTAATTTTTTTTTAAATGTGAGCCCATAACCATGCACTGGAGATGATACCCCAAAAAAAATTCACAACTAGTGTTTGAGAAAATAGGTTGATTTTTTTAATCCACATCTCCTAAATGACTTTGGGATTGAAATCCTTTTTTTTTAGGCCAAGACCAAGGATCCTTTTTCATCGAACCCTGACCAAATAAAGTGGAAGGATAATTGACTGATTCTCATGACAATGCCTTTTGAGAGCCATGACAAAGAGGTCCAAAAAACTAGAAAATCCTACAATACTGTTTTAACCTAAATAATCCCTCTATCACAAGAAAGACATCTGTTTTTCCAGGAGAGAAGTCATTTTTCCACTTTTGCACATAACCATTGTCAATATTTTTTGCTATAATTTTTTTCCTTTAAAGAGAAACCCATATATTTCATCCTCTCTATGTTTTCCTTGGTTGGTGCTCCAATAATTCTGGAGATATGTCAATTTTCATTTTATATCACTTCTCATGTGCAGACAAAGGATTTCTCCATGTTTATTTGCATACCAATGGCTAAGAAGAAGGTTTGGTGGATCCCTTTGAGAGAGGATATGTAGGAGATATTTCCTTCACAAAAAATTAGTATATCATCTACAAAAATAAGGTTTGTTGAGGAGAAGTTTAGACTAATTTTTATGCCTTTCATATTGGCGGAGGAGGCTTCATTGTGGATAAGTTGGTTGAGACTTTCAGCCACCAATAAGAACAACAATGGGGATAGAAGGAATCCCTAGCATAGGTCGTGTTTATATCTGAATAATAATATGGACGAACTATTTATGAGGAGGGAAAAGGAGGTGGTTGAGATGCAATTCATAACCTAGGTGACAAAGGAGTGACCAAAGCCAAAATGCATCAAGAGAAATCTGATATATAGCTAAAAAACTATGTCATAATCATTATATAGATCCACTTTGTATGTAATATCCTTCTACTTTTATGTGTGGATTGAGTGGAGTATGTTAGCAGTGAGAGTCACCCTCATATTGCAAGAGGATAAGCCTATTACCCATCAAAATGTTGGTGGAGGTAGGTTTATGAGTGGAGGTCAAATGGAAAAATATAAGCATAATAATGTTTTAACACAGAAAATTGGACTAGAAATGGATAATCAAATGAGGTTCTCATTAACTTCAGTCAGTGGTTTATGGTTAAAGGTGAGAAGGGGGGAGACTTAGTGAGAAAGGTGGACAAGTCTCCCATGAGCATCTGGCCTTCAAGCGGCTTGGTGAAGAAAAACTCAGGCACAAGAGCACTCTTGAACTCAAGTTTAAGATACTGAAATATATCATAGCAGTATTATAATCAAACCTCCATTACAATACAACTACAACAGCTCATCTAGATCATCCATGCATGAGCATTTCAACATAAGGGGAAACAAGACAACAAAATAAAACACTGAAACAGGTCACAATAGAATTATAATCAAACCTCCATTACAATACAACTAAAACCCCTCATTTGGATATTCCATGCATGAGCATTTCAGCACAAAAGTGAAAAAGATGATGAAAGAAGCTGACTTCTATTAATGAGAAAGTCGTAGGTCTCATACATGACCAAAGAACAAATCTGATATCAAAATATTACAAAATGGGGAGCTCTTCTCAACCATCGACCAACATAACAAAATATTGAAATGATCTATTTATACTCAGATCAGTGGACAACCTCTAGGAGAGTCATCTGGCCATCTCGTCCAAGGTTTTTCGTATGTGCATCCTTTTTCCAAACTGTACGTGTTTCTTCCTGTTAGAAAGAAAACTCATATTAGTATGGCCCTAAAGGAAGAACCTCCCATCGTGGTGCCTCGGGCTGACAGTTCTGTCTCCTCGACCAAATATTCCATGCCTTCTATTTATGGAGTGAAACGAGGTTTCAACTACTAGTCCTCATTCATTAACTGAATTATCCTCGGGATATGGACGTTGTTTGACGACTAGGGGGTGTCCACATGTTGTTGTTGGATTTGGCGCTAGACAAGCACATGATTTTGGGGTCGTCGAAAGCGATTTGGACACACACCACCTTTGGGCCCGAAATGCACCGCCTTCCTCCACGTAGCTCTCTCATGATACCGTGGTTTGTATTTTGGCCCACTCAAGGAATTTTAACACCCGAGCATGTTACGACGTCGAAATGAACCATGGTTGTTGATCTGGCCGCAATATACAATCTAGGCACACCTAATATTCTGGCGCCCCCGCTAAGTTTTATCTGCTCACCAACTATAGAATCCCTCAAACCACACTTAGAGGTGGCGCTAAACTGAACTGCACAGGGGATCTACACTACTGAAAACTGTACCTGCTTGTTTACATGTGCTCATGGTTGTCACCTATGACCCCAAACAACTTCATGTGATAACATTGGCTCCACAGGGAATGGCATGCTCCCTGTGAGCTGCCAAGAATGAGCAGTTCCAGTGTCTTATATTTTGGGTCATGGGGTCTCTTATTCAAACATAAATAAAAGAAGAATAGGTAATTACAATGGATGGGAAGCCAATCATGTCTTAAGAAAAATATTTTTTCAGAAAGTGCCCATTGATAGGGCCACCAAAAATTTCGGAATCCTCCAAGTTCTGCAATTTATAGGTGTTATTTGAAAATACCTCATAAATCTTGAAATGACCAATCCACAAGGCTTTGAATTTACCATGTTTTCCTTTGTCTTGCTTGGGTGCATCCCACTTGAGCACCAAATCACCCAGCTGAAAATATTTCTTGCTTACCCTCTTATCAAAGGTGTGTTTTATCTTTTGTTGATGGTCCTGAGCTTTATCAAGTAGTTTCTCCCTATTCTACTGTACTTCTACCAGCTGTTTGTATCCTACTAACCATATCATCAAGTTCTCCTTGATAATCCTAGAGGAATTTTTCCACAGGAAAGGCAAGCTAAGTAGGAAAGATATCCTCAACCCCATATACAAGATAAAAAGGGGAAACAACAAGTGACCTCTTTGTTGTAACTTTGTCAGCCCATAATGCAAATTTCAACTTTGAGTCCCATGCTTTCTTGTTGTCTTCTAACAATTTTTTGATGATCTTTATGAGGATCTTGTTAGAGGACTCTTCCAAACCATTTCCTTGTGGATAGTAAGGAGTAGAATGGATTAATGTAATCCCATACTTCTCACGGAACTTGATTAATGGTTCAACTTTAAAGGAGGAAACATTGTCAGTAACAATCATGCTTGGACAACCAAATCTGGCCAAAATATCCTCAATAAAGCTAATGATTACCTTGTGGGAGGAACTTCTTGTAAGAATGGATTCTATCCACTTAGTGAAATAATCAATGGCAATCAAAATCCACCTATTCTAACCACTTGAGTTTGGGTGGATTTCCCCAATGAATTCAAGACCCCACTGTTGAAAAGGTCCAGAAACCACCATGACTTTCAAAGGAAAATATTTGAGTTGTTGCTTTCCAAAAAACTTTTGGCATTTGACACAAGCTCTAATCTTTGCACAAACATCAATAAAAATGATAGGCCATAAATAACCATCTCTGAGGATATTATAAGCTGTGGTCCTCCAAAAATGATGGCCCCCATATAATCTGTCATGAAAAATAGTTATGGCCCTTTGGGCCTCTTATGGATCCAGACATCTCAGAATAACTCCCAGAGGATATTTCCAATACAAAGCCTGATCAATGAGACAATATTTGATTGCTTTGAGTTTCAAATATCTCACCTTGTTCTTGTCCAAGCCATCAAGAGGCCACAACTTCTTCAAAAAATATATGATATCTCTATACCAAGTGCATTCTACCAAATTGGGGCTGACATGAGAGATTTTATCAACAATCTCAACTTCCTAATTTTTTGGGTGTATGTTCATGAAATTAACCACTAAGGCATTTCAATTTGATTCAGCCAACAACTTGGCTAAACCTTGTCCTTTCACCAATTTAGTGGGCTTCATTTCAAGGTCAAATTCTAAAATTTTAGCAATCCATTTGCTTCTCTTCCCATCTATGTCAGGTTGGATCAATATCTCTTTCAGTGAGGCTAAAGTGACATATGCAACAATCTTTGAATGCAGAACATATATTCTGAAATCCTTGAGGGCTTTGATCAAAGCATATGCTTGCTTTTCCATGCTATTATATCTCATTTCTGCATCCCTCAATGCTCTGTTGAAAAAGGAAATAGGTTGCTCTAACCCCTCTGCACTTTTCTGTAACAAAACAACATCTAATGTGTCAAATGAGGCAAAGGAAAATATCAGAAATTCTTTAGAATAGTCAGGGATGATGAGCACAAGTTCTTTAGTCAAAGCCTTTTTTATTTGGTCAAAAGAATCTCTAGAATCAACAGTCCATTTCACCTAGTTTCCCTTTCTAAGCATGGTTGTAATGTACTTCACTAATTCAACAAAGTTAGAGATCAACCTTCTTAGAAAATTGATCTTACCAAAAAAATATTGAACCTCTTTATTATATCTAGGAAAAGATAAGGTTTGGATGGCCTCTACTCTGCTTGGATCAATTCTTACCCCTTCTACTGACACGATGTGCCCCAATAATTTACCTTCCTTCATGGAAAACAAATATTTCTTAGGATTGAAAGAGAGACCAAACCTTCTAGACTTCAGGAAGATCTTCTTCAAATGATGACAATTCTCTTTGTCATATTTTGAGAACATTGTAATGTCATCCAGATAGATGACTACAAATTTGTCTTTCTCCCCAATAAAGGCAATGTCCATGGCTTGTTGGAAGGTTTCTCCTGCATTCATCAATCCAAAGGGAATTTTAGCATACATGAATGTGCCCCAAGGAGTAGTGAAGGATGTCTTCTCTCTATCTTCAGGCAGGACAGAGATTTTATTGTAGCTAGAGAAGCCATCAATCATAAACATCCTAGATGAACCAGTCACTCTCTGCAAAATGTGCTCCATCTTTGGCAAGGGGTAGTTATATTTTTTGGATCTCCTGTTCAAATTCCTAAAATCAACACATAACTTGATTTCCCCATTTTTGTTCGTCACGGGTGCCAAGTTAGCCACCCATTATGAATATCTCAAAGGAATGATGATCTGGGCATCCAACATATTTTTCACTTATTTTTCCATAATAGGTAGGAGCATGGGATTTATTTGTCTGAGTTTCTTCCTAAAAGGCTTGGTCTCCTCCTTCAAAGGGATATTATGTTCAATTATGTTGGTGTCATATGTTCTTAAATCTTCATATTTCTAGGCAAACACATCAGCAAACTCTTTTAGAATCTTGACATACTGAGCCCTTTGTTCCTTTGGAAAACTGCTAGAAAATTTAACATACTTTGGATCCTCCTTTGTTCCTAAATTTCATTCAGTCACATCATCATTTTCATTTGAACCTTTAATCTTTAGAGCCACATCATTTATTTCAAATAATCTCTCCAAGAGGACAAGTCCTTTTTGAATATGGTTACAAGGAAACTGAACAACATGATGGTCAACAATTTTATTCAGAAAAGTATCAGCATGAGGGATTTCTTCAGTATCTTGATATTGATCAATATGTAAAGCAGAAAATTCAACCACAGTCTTAAGAAATATTTTCATCTCAAAATCATCCTCAAAAACTTTCCATTGTTTGACATTGTCAGGAATAGAGGGTCTATACTTTACTTCCACCTCATACTTGAGTTTGGGGGGGGGAAGGAACCCTGAAATTACTTGTTGAGACAACCAAGGAATCAACCATGGTGTTCTCCTCTCTTGGAACAAATGAGATATTAAAATCCAAGAAGAAACTATCGACAAGATCCTAGACTTCATTTTTGTAGGTCCTCAACCTGGGGTGTTTAGCTTGATACATATTTTTGACTTGATGAACAAATAACTTAGCATCTCCAAACATTTCTATCTCTTCAATCTTCATGTCTTTAGTAGCCCAAAAACCCAAAACAAGAGCCTCATATTCTGCCACATTGTTTTTCATTTCAAATTCAATCTTGTAAGATAGAGACATGGTCTCTTAGGTAGGGGAAATAAAGACTACCCTAGCACCAACACTGTCCCTAGAAGAGGCTCCATCGAAAAACCATCTTCCAAATAGAGGTATTGGGAGGAGGATATTCACAAGAGGTAATAGGATTCTTTTTTATTTCAATAGTTGTTTGAGGAGCATCAGTGAGTTGTAACATATTGGTTCTTAAATCAATATCAACTGAAAAAATGGGGTGGTTGGTGGGATTTGCTTCATCTATAATAATATAAGAAAGTTGTGCTTCCCTATAAAGACTTCTATTTTCTCCCCCAAACACAGGAATGGTGGCATATGAAAGATCCATCTGCAAAGTTCCCCCTAGAATTTTGATCCAAGATCTAGACAAGAGCATCCCAAACTTAGGGGGAACTTCGACCACCACAATATCCATGACCACACTTTTCATTGGAAATTGGAATAAGGAAACAATGAGGGCTTTAATAACCCCAAGACACTTCACTTTCCTAGAATCAAATGAGTATAGGTTATGGTAGTATTTTGTAACCTCCAACCCAAGTTCATCCATGACAGTCTTAGGCATGAGATTATGAGATGCCCCTGAATCCATCAAATAGTTGTGAAACACTTTATCATGAATGTTCAATGATGTATAGAAAGGAGGGGAAGATTCATCCCTATCCTCTACCAAAGGTCCTAGCATGACAGTTGGTTTTTCATCTTGGAGGTTGGATGAATCTATGGGATAAGATGAAGGTTTGGGATACAACATTTTGGAAAGGTACCTTTTGAAATCCTCATTCTTAACTAGCTCTAAAAAAAGGTACAGGGATTTTAATCTTTTGAATCTCATTCTCAAAGCTAAAAGAGTAGGGAGGCTTCAAAATCTCCTTAACTTCTGGGGTAGGTATATTAACCATTGCCTAGGGGTTTTGTGCCTCTTTTTATTCACTGCTAGATGCCACACCCTTAACAATATTCTCTATTCTAGTAGGTTGATCAGAAATGTCAAGCTTCCCCTTTTTCTTCTTTGACCTTAGGTTGTATTTATTTGGATTTCCACTGGTCCTTTCCCCTTTGCTCAGCTCATTTAGTTGGATATCCATGATAGACTCTTCATATGCAGATTGGGTTAAATGAGGGGATGAAGAGGTGTCACCAAGACAATGGATTTCAGGATCATCTTCTTCTTCTCCTTCTTCACCAGTAACCAGGTTATTTTGGAGAGGGGCTTGGATTTTTTTATCATCCCTATCCTCGCTTCTTTGATCTCTTCGGATGATCTGAGGGGAATTATTGGGTGTTCTGAAATTACCCCTGTTATCAGCATTATGGGTGTTCCTATATCTTTTCTTTCCTTCAAGTTTTGTTTTCTCCATTTCTCCAGAAAGTGATTTTACCATTTTTTTCAACTCATCCACTTAAGGGTGGGCAGCAGAGGAATTAGAGGTTGAAGCTTCAGACCTACCTCTTCTTCTGTCTCTATCATATTTACTCCTAAGTTTTTCAGTTGCCAATATATTAGACTCTACTTCAAGGGCTACATCTTTCATATGAGCTAAAGAGGTAGCTCTTCTTTCTCTCAACAGGAGGCAAAAATCAGGGTCAAAAGTGGTGGCATAAGTAATCTTGGCAGAGGCTAATATATGATTTATTTCAGTGGGAATCTTATTGTACATCTTATTAAATCTTTTTGAGAAGTCTAAAACAAATTCCCCCTCTTTCCTCTTAAGTGACCAAAATTCTGTAATATAAAAAAGAAAATATTTTTTATCCCCCCAATGCCTCAAGAATGAATCATCCATAGCTTCAATCCCAGCAATATATCCAAGATTCAAGCCCCTAAACCATTTCCTAGCCTCACCATCAAGGCTCTATATAAAAAATATCATCCACACATCTTCATTTTCAATGTTAATATTATTTGCATAACTATAAAAATTTCAAAGGTGTTATTATGTAGTTATGTATTCCTCCCTTGTGAACTTGGGCATGTACTTAAGGTAGTCTCCAACCAAGAGAGAATTCATAGGATGAGGTAAGACAATAAGGGCATATCTAACAACCAATATGGCATCCATCCTATTTCTAGAAAGATTATCACATGTCATTTGGATGTGAACTGTAGGAGAACAAGGGGGAGATGGAGTTTGGACAGGTAGGATTGCAATTGTGTTTCTAGGGGAAAGAGGAAGCAATTGAGTGTTGGAGGAGAATGATATGGGTTTCAAGGGAAAATAAGTTTCCCCCTCTTTAGATACAACAAATTTGATAGGAGGAGAAGTAGGAAAACGCAAAGTGGGAAAATCTTCTAAGCTCCTTGGTCTAAACCACTTTACAATATCAGGAGAAATAGGAGTTTGAAAAATTTCTCCTTCCAAACAAATACTAGAAGGGGGGAGTTAAAAAGGAAAGGTTTCAAAATATAAACTTCTAGAAACTCCAACAGATGGTACAAAAGGAGAATTAGATACAACTACTGGAGTTTTAAAAGACGAATCATGTAAATTACCAGAATTACCTGATACAACAATTGAAAGCCCTTCTTGAGAGGTCTTTCATTTCTTGATAATCTTTTTTGGTTCAGTTTAAGGTGTTTCCAGAGGCAATTGTGGAGTAGACCTCGTGTGTCTGCCTTTGGGAGCCACAACTAAAATAGTGGAGTCACTAGGTGCAAGTTGCAATCTTCAAGGTATTGATTTCTGATGCACCTTCAGAATCACAATTTCTTTGTCATTCAATCCCAGGGAAATGTCTTCAATTCATTCCCTGACAACGACGCTAATAATGTTAGCATTGAGAGTCACCCTCATATTGCAAGAGGATAAGCCCAGTACCCATCAAAATGTTGTTGGAGGTAGGTTTATGAGTGGAGGTCAAATGGACAAAGCTCAGCATAAGAATGTTTTAACACAAAAAACTGGACTAGCAATGCATAAGCAAATGAGGTTCTCATTAACTTCAGTCAATGGTTTAAGGTTAAAGGTGAGAAGGGGGAATACTTAGTGAGAAAGGTGGACAAGTTGGCCATGAGCATCTGGCCTTCAAGCATCTTGGTGAAGAAAAACTCAGGCAAAAGGGCACTCTTGAAGTCAAGTTTTTGATATTGAAATATATCACAATAGTATTATAATCAAACCTCCATTACAATACAACTACAACAACTCATCTGGATCATCCATGCACGATCATTTACGAATAAGAGGAAACAATACAATGAAAGAAAATATTGAAACAGGTCACATCAACATTATAATCAAACCTCCATTACAATACAACTACAACACCTCATTTGGATCTTCCATGTACGAGCATTTCAACACAAAAGTGAGCAAGATGATGAAAGAAGCTGACTTCTATTAATGAGAAAGTCTCAGGTCTCATACATGACCAGAGAACAACTCTGGTATCAAAATATTACAAAATAGGGAGATCTTATCAACCATCGACCAGAATAACAAAATGTTGAAATGATCTATTTATACTCAGATCAGTGGACAACCTCTAGGAGAGTCATATGGCCATCCCCTCCAAGGATTTTCGCCTGTGCATCCTTCTATCAGACTATATGTGTTTCCTCTTGTCAAATGAAAACTCAGATCAGTATGGCCCTGTAGGAAGAACATTCCATCGTGGTACCTCGAGCTGACAGTTATATCTTCTCGGCCAGAGCTTCCATGCCTTCTGTTTATGGAGTGAAACGAGGTTTCAACTACTAGTCCTTGTTCATTAAATGAATTATCCTCAGGACCTGGACATTGTTTGACGACTAGGGGGCGACCATGTACTATTGTTGGATTCGACGCTAGATGAGCACATGATTTTGGGGTCGTCTAAATTGATTTGGACCCACACCACCTTTGGGCCCAAAATGCACCATGTTCCTCCACATAGCTCTCTCGCGATATTGTGGTTTGGATTTCAGCCCACTCAAGGAATTTTAACGCCCGAGCATGTTGTGGCACTGAAATGAACCATGGTCATTGATATGGTCATGATCTGGGATCTGGATGCACCTGCTATTCTGGCACCCTCGTTACGTTTTATCTGTCTGCCAACTATGGAATCCCTCAAACCACACTTAGAGGTGGTGCTAAATGGAACTGCATAGGGGATATTCGCTGCTAAAAACTACACCCGCATGTTTTCTTGTGATCATGGTTGTCACCTGCGACCCCAAACAACTTCATGTGATAATAGAGTCCATTAGAGATGCCAATTTCCTAATGAATTTGTCTTCCCTAGAGGAACCCAAAGTTCTCTTTTGAGATATTTTCACTTAAGATATCTTTGATTCTATGAGCGATGACATTCAATATGATTTTGTATATGTTGTTGCATAGGGAAATGGGCCTGAATCAATCAAAATTTGATGGGTTATCCACCTTAGGGATGAGATCTATAAATGTAGCATTGAAGGGGGCATGAATCTGACCAGTTCTTCTTGATAATTCAATCAACTTCAGAAGATCCTCTCCAATGATCTCAAAATATCATTTGCAGAATTTGATTGGAAAACCATTCGAGTCTGAGATTTTATCCTTCTCAAAACTATGAAGAATTTTTTCCCGTTCATCCTTTGTGATCTCCTCCATAAGTTTATTATTATCTTATGAGTTGATGAATCTAGGAAAGAGACGTTCCACCCTAATGATAGTGTCTATATTGACCCTAGAGTTAGATTTGAAGAGAGATTAAAAGTGTGTTGTGCCTCTTTGTCTGTATATTCAAAGGAAGATGCTTTTGAGCCATCCATTCTATCAATGGACCAGTTAGTGTTGGAGAGTTTCCTTCCATTTTCAAAGTGATGTAAGAACTTTGTGTTTTCATCCCCATCCTGTAACCAAAGTTCCCTGCTTCTCATTCTCCACTCCTTCTCTTTGTTTAGAAGGATTTTCTTCTGTGGAGATCCAGGGTCTTATATTCTTCCTTCATCCCCACTGAGAGAGGACCCTAATTTTCTTTCTCTTTCCACTATTTCATCTTGTCTTCAATTTCTGATAGTGCTTTATTTTCTGCCTATTTTCTCTTTTTGTTCCAGAATTTGGAGGTCTCCTTTTCCCTTCTTAAGTTTGACATAAATTGTTTAGCTAGAGATTTCAAGAGGAGTGAATTGAAGGGGAACAAAATTTCCCTGATGGCTTCTAAATATGATTTTGATTCTAGCCAAAGAGGATTGAATTTGAATGGACCAAGGGGTTTCCTCCCTTCTCTGGCCAGTTCTACCAAGATAGGGTTGTGATAAGAAATTCCTAATGGAGCCACTCACTTCCTAGAGCATAGGTCTCCCTGTAGAAATGTCTCTGATAGAAGGACTAAGTCAAGCCTTTTATCAACCCTATCATCCCCCGATTCCATATTCCTCCAAGTTTCCATGTATTTGATAGGTTGAATGTCAAACAGACCTACCCCATCTAGCTTCTAAATGAAAAAATTGGAGAGGGGGTATTTCTGGGAAAAGAGACCCCAAATTTCATAGTCACCCAGAGTGAATTCCAGGTTGTCTCCAATGAAAACATAATCCTTATTTGTCAATGTTGAGTTGAAGAACTTTTTCTAGAACTCTTTTATGTCTGAATACGGCCTATAGATATTGGTGTAGAGGAAATCGATATTTAACTCTTTGGATAATAAATGAGTGCCTAACATTGATGAAGAGGCCCAAGAGTTGAGGAGTTTCAGAGAGGATTTCCTCCAACCATTGAGAATCACACATGATTTCCCAGATGCATCTACTGCTAGGAAATCCCAATCTAGGAAGGAGTTGGTGAAGGAATAAACTTCTTTGCTTCCATCGATCATAATCTCTTGGAAGAGAAGAATGGAGGGAGAGTGAAGATATATGAGTCGGTTGATGGATAAATTTTTGTAGGGTTGGTCATCCTATGACAGTTGTGGGAGAGAACAATAATTTTGCAAACCGGTAGGGGGGAGTTTCTCTAAGGGCTAGAGAAGAGTTATTTTATTTTTGCAATGGACTTTGGTGTTGGATTTTTTTTGTGAGATTGCAAAAAAATACTTTCTTCCCGGCAAAGGAGGTTTTTGGTACAGTGCATCAATAGCCCCTAGACCACTAGTAACACCTTTGAAGAAAGAGGATTGTGAGTGGGAGAGGGAGTGAAGGTTGTATTTTTTTGGAGGGGATGGGGGTAAGGAAGTGAGGGTAGGGGGGAGGGTCAATGGGGTAAGGGGAGGAGGGTCGACCAGGGTCAGGGAAGGTGAGGGGACCGAGGGATGAAGGGAGAATAATGGGATATGGGGGGTATATTGGGAGCCCAAGAGGACCGAAATCCCCATGAGAAAGGGGGAATCTAAATAACCTCCACCAAAGGAAGCCATAAATAATCCACTAGAAGGACAAGAACAAAAAAATGGAAAAAATATAGGGGGAGAAGGAGAAACTCTACCCGAATGATATGTAGTGGGTTCGCAACATGTGGGAGGAGAAACATCACTTGTCGGGGCTTGAGGAGCCAGGGAAATATCTGTTACTTGGGGATTATGTAGAGAACCTGAGTGTTTCTCTGTCCAAGGACACTTATTGGAATAAATTTCACCATCAACAAGATTTTTTTACCAACGAAATCTTTGATCTGCTTTGTTGCAATCCCTGGAAATATGTCCATATGAGTGGTAGTGGCCACACTTGAAGGGGATTCCCTCATATTCTAGGGTTTTCTTGATGGATGTTCCTTTGAAAGAGATAGTAATTTCCTAAGTTGATTCATCAAACAATTTGATGCTAACCAAAATGCAAACCATTCCCATATACTCTGAGGTGATGTAGGAGTGATCAACTTCGTAGAAATAGCCAATAGTGTTCCCAATTTCCTTAAATACAACATATGACCAGAAGATAAAGGGAATGATTGGGAGCCTATTATAGCCTTAATATCCACCCTACAAGGCCAGAAGGGAATCCAGTGGAAGATGAATGCCAAGACACATATCTAGCTCAGACGTCGGTCATCTATAGTGAGACAAGTGATGATCCTTGCAACCTTCTAGTTTCATAGAGTTACAAAGAGGTAAGCGAGGGATGAGTTGTATATTCGTTGCATGAGCCTTGGAATTCACATCATTCAAGTATCCATTGGGTTCTATAAGATACAAAATCTCTCCCAAGCCTCTTCCAAGGATCTATATAAAGAAATAAAGTCTTGAGAATGAGATGTGTCTTGGCATTCATCTTCTACTAGATTCCCTTTTGGCCTTATAGGGTAGAAATTAAGGCTATAACAGTGTCGAAACAAAATAGGGGATATTTCAACTCTTTAATAGGTGGCATCGAAATCAATGGAAATTTTCTTCAGGAACAATCACTGTGATCCAAAAAACCATTTTCCTTCAAGAATTTTGTGGGTATCTAGGGCCAAATGAAATGTCCAATCCATCCATCCATTGGAAAGGAGCAGACATTTTGGGACATATGAAAAAACAGGAAAGTAAGTTTGCATAGTCCAATGATGAAGTGTATTTGCATAGAGCCTCTTACTAATGAATCAACCAACTGGAGTCTCTTGTTGCATTTTTTTTTATTTTGTTTAGCTATATGTTTTCATTGAGAACTAGGTTTGTGACTCTCCTCTTACTAATGA
Source organism: Picea engelmannii (assembly GCA_009831015.1). Lineage (NCBI taxonomy): Eukaryota > Viridiplantae > Streptophyta > Pinopsida > Pinales > Pinaceae > Picea > Picea engelmannii. The sequence goes on from ML779343.1 coordinate 1,417,491, forward strand.
ATCGCCCAACTAGATTCTCTTGTTGCATCGTTGTGTTTTTGTTGAGTTGTATGTTTTCATTGAGAACTAGGTTTGTGACTCCCGCCGTCCTCTTTAGGTAATGATTTTCCTTCCTTCTATCTGCCATGTCAACAATGTTAGTTCTAAATACAGAGAAGTTCGTAGGTCTTGGGAGGTCACCGCGTAGAATGTCTTCTAAGAGAAATTTTCCAATAAATCCATATGTTTGAGAGGAGGATATTCTAAAAAAAAATTGAAGACGAATTCTAGTACAAAAATCCATTGGCGGTGACAACATCATGATGGAAGGTGGACAGGACGGTCTGATCTATCACAAAGTTAAGGGAGGTAGCAGGTTTGACGGACACTCGTGTTGATACCTGGTGTGATGAAGGATCCACCCCTAAGAATGATGAGTAGAAGGTCCTATCACAGGGAGAGTGTGAATAATCACACAAGTCAAAGGTGGGGAAGAGACTATTGTCAAGGCATGTCAAGATCTGTGGGAGGGAGGTGGCATTCACTAGGGGAGCTACAGATCTAAGCATGCGGGCTGAGGAGACTGATGGGATTGGAATTGACCATGTGTTAAATCCAATAAGGGGGTCCTCTGTGTAGTCTAATATCTCTTCATATTTACAAACCATTATGGCATGACCTAGAGCTAGATTGACACTCTGAACAGGGCATCAACCACTGATGTCATGTGAAAGGCCTGCAAAAACCCTAACTTCCCTAAAACCGCAAATTCTTTCTTCCCCATCATGAAGTTTTTTCTTTATGTGTGTGTGTGTGTGTGTGTTTGTGTGTGTGTGTGTGTGTGTGAGAGAGAGAGAGAGAGAGAGAGAGAGAGACTAATAATGAAATAAAAATAATTTAAATAAAATTTTAAAATATGCTTTGGAAAAAAATATTTGTGGGGTTGTCTGAGCTTTGTCATCATCCCTGACGATGGGTGGAGTGTCCACTTGAAACATTGGATGTTTCAAAAACAGGTACATAATTATTATCCAGAAACACTCTCAACACAAATTAAATTAAATTAAAAAACAAACCAAAAACAAGTGAAAATAAATCAATTAAAAATAAGTTTAATGGTTGGTTTGGAATATGTTGTTGGCCATTTAGCTAATTCCATTTCAAGCGATGTCTAGTTTAAATACCCTAGGTTAGGTACACTACTCTATGATGAGTAATTTACGAAGGATTTTATCCATGAATGCGAGAGAGCATCCTATGGATATGATCCAGAGGTTTTTCTCCAAAAAAAACAAACTGAATTTTAAAAAAATACCAATTCAAAAAATAAACCCCCCCAACCACCCCCTCCTCCTTCTAAGCTGGAGGATGAGAGGGTGAGGGTGATGATATACTGAGAGGGATGTGGGATGAGATAGGCTAAGGTCGTACATGAGTGGTGTAAGGGTGGTGGGTGTAAACAAAGAGAGAGGAGGGGAGGGGTGATGGGGGAAACCAACGACCCCTCCTCCCACAAAGTGGAAGAGGAGAGGATGAAGATGTACAAGGAAGGGTGTAGGATGGGATGGTAGGGTTGAGGTGGTAGAGGGGTAATGAGAGGGCGGGGAGTGGGTGGTGGGGGTAATAGGAGAGGAGATAGAAAGGATGAAAATGTACGAGGAAGGGTGTAGAATGGGATGGTAGGGTTGAGGTGGTAGAGGGGTAATGAGAGGGAGGGGAGAGGGAGGGGAGTGGGTGGGGGTAATGAGAGGGAGGGGAGTGGGATGGGTTTTCTTAAAAAAAAAAATTTAAGTTAAATATTATTGTTTTTAAATGTTTTTTATATTTTTATATTTTTATATTTTTCATTTTTTATTTTTTTTATTTTTATTTTTAGCTTGTAAAAATATATTTCTAATTTTAAATTATAAAATTTTGTTATCACAAATTTCATTTAAAAATA
>ML779343.1:1419511-1433029 GCA_009831015.1 Picea engelmannii
TCGTTGAAAGGAGAGATTGTTATAGGATCATGTCCGAAAATCGCTGAGAGTTTTTATTCACACGAGGGTCTACAAAGTCTGATTTATTTTCACTAAATACAGCTGTGCAATCTGGCCAACATAATAACTTACGAAAAAAAAATACACTGCGCCTACTACCTTAATGCAAAGAGAATTTTCGGACTCTGTGCTGTATATTGAGTGCTGATTTGCTAGTAAATGTAACGTTTATGGTTTATGGATCACAACTCGTGAATCAAACTTCCAATGGTCGAAAAAAACATTGGTCAATAAATATACAGAACTTAACTTACCATGAATATTTGATTTATTTGAACTTGTGCAAAGATTTAAGATAACCTGGCTTGCTGAGCGCGATTGCAACAATAACCATTGCTTTGCAGGTCTGTCTTTCGCCAGCAGGTAACCATTTGCTTGGTCTCATGAAGCATCCCATGATTTGGTTGGGGAGAGCTCGGCATCTGCAGTTCCCACTGACTGTGAATTATCCCTTTGGTTGGTATAAGATACTAAATCGATTCCAGAGCCAAGTGATGATATGTTTGCAAGTTGTCTCTGTGAAAGATGGGTTCTTCCCAGACCTCCTGCAGTATGGCCAACACCGAGAAAATCCCTTGTTAATCTGTCTCCGCCTTCTTGATCTACAGTGCGTGGATTCAGGCCTCCCATGCCTGGTAACATTAGATTAGGATGACTTCTTCCACCTTGAATCCCCATGGGCTTTTGCGCAAACGAACCAATGTCATTGCTGAGAGGATTCATGCGCTGATTGTTGTTATCAGATGCATTTGCTGAAATATTTATCATTCTGCCAAAATTATTACCGGAATCCCCAACGTTTCCCCCAAACTGTGTGTTGCTCAGAACGCCTCCAGTAAAGAACCCACTGCCGGCGCCTCCTGAGAGAGAGTTCATCAAATCCTGAAGCCCTGCATGTTCTGGCGATCTAGTGTTTCCGCCAAAGTGAGGTCCACTGTGTCCTCCATGTGAACTAATGGTGAAGGGATGAGAATTATGATCCAGTCCAGATACCATTTCTCCCATTCCAGCTGCTCTTTGCTGGTTTTCTTGGCCGCCAGGTGCTGATTCGTGCCAGGATAAACCCAATCCCACATCTGAACCCGCCATGCCGAAGACTCCAAATATTGGCGAGTTACTGGCAGTTGCACCCATCTGCGCGGCCTTCTGAAGCAAAGCAGTGGCTGACATTTGAGGAATATAGGTCTGCTGTTGCTGCTGCTGCTGCTGCTGTTGGGTATTGGTGCTATTATTACTACTGTATAAGCTGTCGACGTTGATGTTATTATTAGTATTAGAGGACGAACTCGTCGTCAATCCCGCTGAAGTTGATAAAGAACGGCGTGAAGCGGCCGATCCGGATCGATCCGTCCAGTTTGTCACCCCAAAATCCGCGTTAATCCCAGTGGAAACATTGAGGGAACCGGAAGTCAAAAGATTTGAATAAAGTGTCCCAGAATTTGACGAGGACATTGGCAAAAATCCTGCTAAATTGGCGCCTTTGCCTGCCTGCGAGTCATCATAGTCTGACAGTCCGAGCATGGCTTGCATGGTTTTTGGCGACTGTGCGAAAAATGCAGAGGGATTGACGTCCATGGAATTCATTGGCTGAATGTGCTGGGAATTGTGCTGCCCGCCCATCATCTGATCGGTATTTTCAGGCCACAACGAGAGCCGAGGCCTGCTCGAAGGCCCGGCGTTTGTGTTGCTGACGAGAGATAATCCACTCTCGGGAATTCCCCCCATACGAGAAGGTCTCATAGTGAACGGGAATTGAGCGGCGGCCAATGGAGGGACTCCACTACCCGGTCTGAAGGAAGAAGATGATCCTACTCCGGGTCCGGGTCCAGCTCCGGCTACTCCTCTCATTACCGACATTGAACTTCCGCCTGCTTGAAGCCCCGCGCTTAGGGAATTGTTGCCCGGCAGCTGGACGCCACCCACAGTTATTCCTGCCGAAACTCTTGCGCTCTCTTCAGCCAAGGCATCGCAGAATGCTCGGTGCGTGATAAAGCTGTCCCTCCTGTGGACACACAAACAAAAACGTCGCATTGTACACTTCAGAAAATCTGGCTATTTAAAGACTGCTAGACCTAAATTTAGCATTTCTCTATTCACACAGTTATTGACTGAAAATCAAACTTCTTNCGTGATAAAGCTGTCCCTCCTGTGGACACACAAACAAAAACGTCGCATTGTACACTTCAGAAAATCTGGCTATTTAAAGACTGCTAGACCTAAATTTAGCATTTCTCTATTCACACAGTTATTGACTGAAAATCAAACTTCTTTGCGTCTTGTAATTTTTTCACAGTGGCTCTTTCGTTCGTTCGTTCGATTAGCGGTTGATCAGAGTTTACAAATTAAGATTTGCTAAAACCAGTAGCCATTGAAAAACTCGTGACCACGCAGGATGGGCGAATAAATGAATGAATTCATTTCATTCATTCCGATTAATTAACATGCGCGCATCAATCAGACAGACTGTAGATTCCTGATCTATATTCTCGGCGAATAGCCAAATTATTTGTTGCACCTGCGTGCTTTGGTAGGGGTCCCTTACAGCCCCGCCACGTGAACAGCTCTAACAATAGAGAGCGGTAACGAGCGAGGACACGTTTTCCAATTTGCAGGACTGTAGAGGCTTGAAACGTCCGGACTGATATCACGTGCGAATGTTCGAGTGTGACAAAATGATGAAGATCTTTGGATGACAAGAGATTATCTTAACCAAATCAACTACAAATTAGGAGGCGGTCGACAAACTAACGCACACAATATCTACTACTACGTTAAATAAACAACAATGCCCCTGCTACTATATGGCTGTAAATTTCGCCAAATTAGCGACGGAAATCCTAAAACACAGAAGCGTAAAAATAAATTATACCTGGAGAAGAGTGTTCCACAGTCGCATCTATACTCGCGAGTACCGCAAGTCTTGGAATGCGCCTTCCAATCAGACTGAACGGCATATCGTTTGGAACATTTATCACATTTCCATTTCTTTTCTCCGTGCTTTCTACAGAAATGTTTCTTCACGCCTGTGAGGTCCCCTAGAGCCCTCGCTGGATCATGGTGTACGCAGCTCTTCTCAGGACATATATAAACTCTCTTCCTGATCTCTTTGCTGTTTCTCTGCTTCAATTTCCAAGGAAGGTTATGCCCTCGCCTGTGCAGCTGTAGATTCTGATCTCTTTGAAATCCTTTCTGGCAGATTTCACACACAAATCTGTTTGTAGTCATCAGAGTCTTTGGCGATAAAGCTATCACCTCCGCATCAGGGTCTGCAAATTCATAATAAAAACAAACCCTCATCAATATACTTTTATATCATCACAATCTAAAACTTCGCTATCATTTTAAATTTCCTACACAATCCCAGACATAGAATTTCATTCATGCCGAATCTGTTTTTATGTACATATACTGGAAGCTTTATAGCCAATCTAAAACATTAGAACCAGCTTAGCAATGTTGCTCCCAAACATGGATAGATAAGGAGGTAAAAGAAAAGAAAAGGTAGGAAAGCCGGTTCAATAATACAGCAAATTTATATAAAAAGACGCATATGCTTGCCTGGAGTGCCCGGAAGGCTTCTCTTTCTCTTGATTGTAGGTTGCTGTGATGAGGTATTTGCAGCAGCGCTGACAGTTAATTGTTGCACCGTTTTTACATCCCCTCTTGTGCCAGAAGAGACGCTGGCTTCACCAGACGCCGACGTTAAGTTAGACATTTGATCGAGAAACTCGGCGGTCTGAGCTTTTACTTTGAATCTATATATACTGCGGGCAAGTCAGCCTGCAGAACTCAAAAGGCCGAACTAAAAATACCAAGGGAAGACTGTGACCTCGCTGAATGAAATTAAAGTCTTTCACCCGTACATGGTTGCTTCAAGATCTATGCACATAATGAAATCATAGGTTGGAGCTGTCCCTGGACCATCGCCGTAGCAGCTATAGATGTGGTCATGGTCTGCTGCAAGATTATCGATTGAAGAGAAGGAAAACAAGTTCGAGTGATCCGTTCTCTGTGCATGTGGCAGGGGGTTAAGCGACTGTAAAGGAGGTCAGAGCTTGACTGTATCTCAGAGCCATGATGATTTTCCCCATTCTCCCACGCAAATCCTCATTCAAATGATGATGCCGATCGACCTTAGCCCCCTAAGTTGCTAGATTTGCTACCACACGCGTTACTCTTCGACCGCCCGCGCGCGCACGCCTTTCCTTTTCCGTGTGCCCACAACTTCAAATTCCCTCACAACAACAACAGATTTGCAGAAGAACCGAACACCCTTTTGTACCTTGGTTGGTCAGCACGAAGAGGGCTTATTTCCAGGCGCCACACAATCTAAAAATCGGAACACAACCCCCTCCGTTCTTCAATCATCAATAAACAGAAACACCTTATCCTCCGACGGGCACCTCGCCAGCCACCCAGCCAACCTCTGGTTTTCCTGTCACGACTGCTTCCGATTCGCGTAAGACTCCTCAGCCACCGACCTAATACAGCTTCTAGACCTCCAAAACAAAATCCTCGAAACTTAATTGCAAATCTTCCATGAAAATTAATTATGAAAAATCTCCAACCCAGCAGTAGGAGGAGCAGAAATAAATGAATTGAATGAATGAAAGATAGAAGGAAGGCAGGCAGGCAGGAAGGAGGTTCCGAGCCTATGAATAAATCTGACCAGGGTCGAAAGAAAAGCACAGCAGAGACGAAGGGGTGCGAGGCAGGAGGGAAAGGGAAAGGCAAGGGAGTGAGGCATCCATATGATATTATGCATTAGAATAGAATGGTATTTGTCGTTACCTCGCTGTCTTCTCTTGTTTTTTCCTTCTTTTCACCCTGGTTTCTCATGACCGGTTTTCCGTTCTCCGATTCCTTCTCGTGCTTCCGTCTGGCACATGACGACGGATTTATATTAGCCTCTTACAGCCGAGCTTGCGCTCATTCATTCCCTGGATAGATATATATTCACACGACATATTATCGATGTATATCAGGACACACGTATGCATATATTCACAAATGACCGTGGACACTATTTTCTGACTATCCACATAGCACCGGGTGTTTGGAGACACTTTGAGTCGCGTTCAGGCTAACAGTGACAACGCGTAAGCTGCACACATTAATAATAGCATATAAGCTGTTTACGTTCACATGTTCACCAAATATACCATGCTGTCTCTTTCATCATTTTCGTACTCATATTCTCTATATCAATATCTTGATTCCTTCCGAGATCCTTACAACAGCCCATGAACACACAACAAAATAAGTACATAACATACCCCCATGGCCTTCACACTCTTCTCACCAACTATATTTGGATTCTTTTTAAAAAATTAAAAATAATCTCAAAGTATTGACCACATATAAGACCCATCACAAAGAAGAAGCTAAGGGATGGCAAGAAAATTGACCCTTGGATTCTTATAGCTGCAAGCATTGGCTAGAGTTCTTCCATCTTAATGGTCCCATAACTCACAACAACAAATGGTCCCATATGGGTCAATTCTCCTTCAGAGTTTGGAGTCTACGCACTGAGACTTGAAGTATGGTAATTATTCTATACAAACCAATTTGACATTGAGAACAAAGATTTTTAAACTACGAGTCTCGCTACCTTACAAACCATCCCTTTAATCAATCTTTCCTCTTTGACCTTTTAAGTGGTTGGTTTCTTAGGATTCCCTACTTGTGCAACTCTTTTCCAATTAAAAATTAGTTCTTCATGACCAACAAATCTAATGGTGTGGAATACTTAACACTTAGGTTGTGTAATATGATTCATTTTTATAAGTATTATTCATTATGGATTATTTCTTTTTTAGATTTGAATAGTCTACTTAATATGGCGGTGAAGAAGTAGGATTAAAATTAGTTAATATGGTGGTGGAAGTAGGATTAAAATTAGCTAACTAAATTGCATGATGTAATTCATTTTTGTAAGTTGAATTAGATAACATATCATTTCATGAAAGTTGTCCATTTGACTTTAACTCAATCATGTTTAATGGTATGAAATATTTAACACTTGGTTGTTCACTAATTTATTTTTCATAGATTTGAATAGTTTATTTAATATGGCGGTGAAGAAGTGAGATTAAAATTAGCTAACTAAATTGTATGATGTAATATTTATAATTTGAATTTGATAACAAAGTTTTTCATGAAAATTGTCCATTTGACTCTAGCTCAAACATGTTTGATTATAGATTTTTCTCATAATTAATTTTAACAAAACCTTTATAATTAAACATACTTAAAATACAATATGTCAATGAATAATCTCTATGAAAAATGACAATTAAATTAATAATGTGTTTATAAATTTTTCTCATAATTAATTTTAACAAAACTTTTATTATTAAACAAACTTAAAATATAATATGTCAATGAATAATCTCTATGAAAAATGTCCATTAATAATATGTTGTACTCAACAATTTTTAATATGTATCAATTTCTTTTTAAATTTTCATAAAATATTATTTCATATTTTTAAAAAAAAATTATAATTTTAGAGAGAGAGAGAGAGAGAGAGAGAGAGAGAGAGAGAGAGAGAGAGGGGGAGGGAGGATCCCTTGTCCCACAAACAAGGCGGTCTCATACACCAATTTGGTGTGCTGGCTTGGCCGTGACCTTAAAAATATATTATTATTATTATTATTATTATATAAAATGGTGATAAAGAAAATAATGAAATATTTTTAATGATTATTTTACTAGGTACCAAATAATATATTCTTTGCTTTTTAAATTGTTTTTTCTCTATTTTATTTTTAACTTATTTTGTTTTATTTTATTTTAAATTTAAATATTTATTTATTTTTAAATGAAATTTGTGATAACAAAATTTTATAATTTAAATTAAAAAAAAATATTTTTAATTTAAAAAACATTTAAAAAAAATAAAACTTAAAAAGACCCACCCACTCCCCTCCCTCTCATTACCCCCTCAACCCTACCATCACATCCTACACCCTTCCTCGTACATCTCTCTCATTACCCCTACCATTACCCCTCTACCACCTCAACTCTACCATCCCATTCTACACCCTTCCTCGTACATCTTCATCCTTTCCCTCTCCTCTCTCTCCTCTTACCCCTACCACCCACTCCTCTCCCTCTCATTACCCCTCTACCACTTCAACCCTACCATCCCATCCTACACCCTTCCTCGTACATCTTCGTCCTTTCCCTCTCCTCTCCTCTCCCACTTTACTGGGAGGAGGGGTCGTTGGTTTCCCCCCATCACCCCTCCCCTACTCTCCCTTCGTTTACACCCACCACCCACACGACCCACCCTTACACCTCTCATGTATGACCTCAACCTATATCATCACCCTCACCCTCTCGTCCTCCAACGTAGAAGGAGGAGGGGGTGGTGGGGGGGTTTATTTTTTGAATGTGTATTTTTTTAAAATTCGCTTTGATTTTTTTTTAAGAAAAACATTTGGATCATATCCATATGATGCTTTCTCTCATTAATGGATAACATTCTTCATAAATTACTCATCATAGAGTAGATGAGTAGTGTACCTAACCTAGGGGATTCAAACTAAATATTGCTTGAAATGTAATTAGCTAAATGACCAACAATATATGCCAAACCAACCATTAAAATTATTTTTAATTGATTTATTTTCACTTGTTTTTGGTTTGTTTTTTAATTTAATTTAATTTGTGTNCTAGGGGATTCAAACTAAATATTGCTTGAAATGTAATTAGCTAAATGACCAACAATATATGCCAAACCAACCATTAAAATTATTTTTAATTGATTTATTTTCACTTGTTTTTGGTTTGTTTTTTAATTTAATTTAATTTGTGTTGAGAGTGTTTCTGGATAATAAATTTGAGTGGACACTCCACCCATCATCAGGGACAACCACAAAGCACAGACAACCCCAGGAATATTTTTTTCCAAAGCATATTTTAAAATTTTATTTAAATTATTTTTATTTTATTATTCGTCACACACATACACACACATGAAAAAAACTTTATGATGGGGAAGAAAGGATTTGTGGTTTTTGGGAAGTTAGGGTTTTCGTAGGCATTTCGCATGACGTCAGTGGTTGATGCCGTGTCCGGAGTGTGGATCTAGCTCTAGGTCATGCCATGATGGCCTATGATGATGAAGAGATATTAGACTACATAGAGGACCCCCTTCTTGGCTTTAACATATGGTCGCCTCTGATCCCATCAGTCTCCTCGACCTACATGCTCAGATCTGTAGCTCCCCTTGTGAACGCCACCTCCCTCCCAAATATCTTGACATGCCCTAACAACGGTCTCTTCCCAACCTCTGACTTGTGTGATTCTTCACACTCTCCCTGTGATAGGACCTTCTCCTCGTCATTCTCAGGGGTGGATCCTTCATCAAACTAGGTATCAACATGAGTGTCCTTTGAACCTGCTACCTCCCTTAACTTTGTGATAGATCAGACCATCTTGTCCACCTTCCATCATGATGTTGTCACCGTCGATGGATATTTGTACTAGCAGTTGTCTTCAACAAATTTATTAGAATAGAATCCCCATAGACATATGGATTTATTGGAAAATTTCTCTTAGAAGACATTCTACGCGGGGACCACCCAAGACCTACGACCTTCTCAGTCTTTAGAACTGGCATTGTTGACATGGTAGATTGAAAGAAGGAAAAACAATGCCTAAAGAGGAAGGCAAGAGTCACAAACCTAGTTCTCAGTGAAAACATATAGCTCAACAAAATCACAACGATCCAACAAGAGACTCTAGTTGGACGATTCATTAGTAAGAGGAGAGTCACAAACCTAGTTGTCAGTGAAAACATATAGCTCAATGAAATCACAACAATGCAACAAGAGACTCCAGTTGGGTGATTCATTAGTAAGAGTATCTATGAAAATACGCTTCGTCATTGGACTGCGAAAACTTTCTTTCCTTTTCTGGGATATGTCCCAAAATGTATGGTCCTTGGCAAGTGAGGGATGGATTGGACATTTCATTTGGCCCTAGATACCCAAAAAATTCTTGAAAGAAATTGGTCTTTTGGAGAACAGTCATTGTTCCTAAATAAAATGTCTGTTGATTTCGATGCCACCTCTGAAAGAGTTGAAATATCCCTTATTTTGGTTTGTCTCTGCTATAGCCTTAATTTCTACCCTACAGGCCTAGAAGGGAATCTAGTAGAAGATGAATGCCAAGACACATCTCATGCTTAAGAATTTCCTTCTTTATATAGATCCTTGGAAGAGGCTTGGGAGAGCTTCTAGATCTTTTAGAACCCAATTGATACTTGAATTATGTGAATTCCAAGGCTTGTGCCATGAATATACAACTCATCCATTGCTTACCTCTTTGTAACTTTGTGAAACTAGAAGGTTGCAGGGATCATCACTTATTTCACTATATATGACCGACGACTGAGCTAGAGATGTGTCTTGGCATTCATCTTCTACTGGATTCCATTCTGTCATTGTAGGGTGGAAATTAAGGATATAATAGGCTCACAGGAATTCCCTTTATCTTCTAGTCGTATGTTGTATTTAAGGAAATTGAGAACACTATCATCTATTTCTACGAAGTTGATCGCTCCTACATCACCTCAGAGTATATAGGAATGGCTTTCATTTTGGTTGGCATCAAATTGTTTGATGAATCAATAGAGGAAATTACTATATCTTTCAAAGGAACATCCATCAAGAAAACCCTAGAATATGAGGGCATCCCCTTCAAGTGTGGCCACTTCCACTCATATGGACATATTTCCATGGATTGCAACAAATCAGATCAAAGATTTTGTTGGGAAAAAATCTTGTTGATCATGAAATTTCTTCCAATAAGTGACCCCTGACAGAGCAACACTCAGGTTCTCTACATAATCCTCAAGCAACATATATTTCCTTATCTCCTCAAGCATTGACAAGTGATGTTGATCCTCCCACATGTTGCGAGCCCACTAAAGACCATTCAGGTAAATTTTCTCCTTGTCCCCCTGTATTGTTTCCATTTTCTTCTTCTTGTCCTTCTAGTGGATTAGTTATGGATTCCTTTTGTGGAGCTAATTCATATTACCCCTTTCTCATGGGTCTTTTGATCCTCTTGGGCTCCCAATATACACCCCTTATCCCTTTATTCTCCCTTGGTCCCTCAGTCCCCTCAGTCTCCCCGACCCTAGTCGACCCTCCTCCCCTTACCCCAATGACCCTCCCCCCTACCCTCGTTGCCTTACCCCAATATCCTCCCCAAAAATACAACCTACACTCCCTCTCCCACTCAAAGGAGAGGGAGAGGCTAGGGGCTATTGATGCACTGGACCAGAAACCTCCTTTGTCGGGAGGAAAGTACTTTTTTGCAATCGCACAAAAACAAGCCAGCACCAAAGTCAATTCCAAAAATAAAATAACTCTTCTTGAGCCCTTATAGAAACTCTCCCCTATCAGTTTGAAAAATTATTGTTCTCTCCCACAACTGTCGTGGGATGACCAACCCTACAAAAAGTTAGCCATCAACCGAATCATATAACTTTACACTCCCTCCATTCTTCTCTTCCAAGAGATTATGATCAATGGAAGCAAAGTAGTTGATTCCTTCACCAACTCCTTCCTAGATTGGGATTTCCTACCATTAGATGCATTTGGGAAATCATCTGGGATTCTCAATGGTTGGAGGAAATCCTCTCTGAAACTCCTCAACTCTTGGGCCTCTTCATCAATGTTAGGCACTCATTTCTTCTCCAAAGAGTTAAATCTCGATTTCCTCTACACCAATATCTATAGGCCGTATTCAAACATAAAAGAGTTCTATCAAAATTTCTTCAACTCAACCTTGACACATCAGGATTATGTTTTCATTGGAGATGACCTGAACTTCACTCTGGGTGACTATGAAATTTGGGGTCCCTTTTCCCAGAAGACCCCCTCTCTGATTTTTTCATTTAGAAGATAGATGGGGCAGGTTTGTTTGACATTCAACCTATCAAATACATGGCAACTTGGAGGAATATGCAATCGAGGGATGATAGGGTTGCTAAAAGGCTTGACATATTCCTTCTATCAGAGCCATTTCTTCAGGGATCCCTATGCTCAAGGAAGTGAGTGGATCCAATAGGAATTTATTATCACAACCCTATCTTGCTAGAACTAGCTAGAGAAGGGAGGAAACCCCCTAGTCTCTTAAAATTCAATCTTCTTTGGATAGAATCCAAATCATATTTAGAAGACATCAAGGAAATTTGGCTCCCCTTCAATTCACTCCTCTTGAAATCTCCGGCTAAACAATTTGTGTCAAACTTAAAAAGGGAAAAGGAGACCTCCATCTGCCGGAACAAAAAGAGGAAAAAGGCATAAAATAAATCCCTATCATAAATTGAAGTCAAGATGAAATCTTGGAAAGAGAAAGAAACTTCGGGTCATATCTAATTGGAAATGAAGGAGGAATATAAGACCCTGGATCTCCACAGAAGAAAATCCTTTTAAACAAAGAGGAGTGGAGAATGAGAAGCACGAAACTTTGGTTACAAGTTGGGGATGAAAACACAAAGTTCTTCCATCACTTTGAAAATGGAAGGAACCTCTCCAACAATAACTGGTCCATTGATAGAATGGATGTCTCAAAAGCATATTCCTTTGAAGATATAGCCAAATAAGGAATAACACACTTTTAATCTCTCTTCAAAGCTAACTCTAGGGTCAATATAGATACTATCATAAGGGTGGAAAGTCTCTTTCCTAGATTCATCAACTCATAAGATAATAATAAACTTATGGAGGAGATCACAAAGGATGAACTRGAGAAAATTATTCATAGTTTTGAGAAGGATAAAATCCCAGGCTCGGATGGTTTTCCAATTGAATTCTACGAAGGATATTTTGATATCATTGGAGAGGAGCTTATGAACCTGATTTAATTCTCAAGAAGAAATGGTCAGATTCATGCCCCCTTCAATGCTACATTTATAGATCTCATCCCTAAGGTGGATAAACCATCAAATTTTGATCAATTTAGACCCATTTCCCTATGCAACAACATATACAAATTCATATCGAAGATCACCACTCATAGAATCAAATATATCTTAAGTGAAAATATCTCAGAAGAGCAATTCGGGTTCCTCTAGGGAAGACAAATCCATCAGGAAATTGACATCTCTCATGAAGGACTCCACTCAAACCACACACAAAAGTAGAAGGATATTACATACAAAGTGGATCTATAGAAGGATTTTGACAGAGTTTGTTGGCTATATGTCATATTTCTCCTGATGCATTTGGAATTTGGTCACTCCTTTGTCACATGGGTTATGAATTGCATCTTAAACAACTCCTTTCACTCCTCATAAATAGTTCGTCCATATCCTTATTCAGATATAAACACAACCTCTACTAGGGATTCCCTCTATCCCCGTTGTTATTCTTTTTGGTGGATGAAAGTCTCAACCAACTTATCCACAATGAAGCCTCCTCAACCAATATGAAAGGCATAACAATTAGTCTAATCTTCTCCTCAACACACCTTATTTTTTTAGATGATATACTACTTTTTTGTGAAGGAAATATCTCCTACATTTCCTCTCTCAAAGGGATCCTCCAAACCTTCTTATTAGCCATTGGTATGCATAAACATGGAGAAATCCTCCCTCTAGACATGAGAAGTGATGAAAAATGAAAATCGACATATCTCCATAATTCTTGGAGAACCAACCAATGAAAACGTAGAGGGGATGAAATATTTGGGTTTCTCTTTAAAAGGAAAACAATTATAGAAAAAAATATTGACAATGGTTATGTGAAAAAGTGGAAAAATGGATTCTCTCCTGGAAAAACAAATGGCTTTCCTTTGATAGAAGGATTATTTTAGTTAAATCAATATTGGAGGATTTTCCAGTTTTTTGGACCTCTTTGGCATGGGTCCCAAAAGGCATCGTCGAGAGCTCAATCATGTTTAATGGTGTGGAATATTTAACACTCGGGTTGTTAACTAATTTTTTAAATAGTTTACTTAATATGGCGGTGAAGAAGTAAGATTAAAATTAGATAACTAAATTGTATGATGTAATATTTATAATTTGAATTCGATAACATAGTTTTTCATGAAAGTTGTCCATTTAACTCTAGCTCAAGTATGCTTGATTATATATGTTTCTCATAATTAATTTTAACAAAACCTTTATAATTAAACATACTTAAAATATAATATGTTAATGAATAATCTCTATGAAAAATGACAATTATTGATGTGTTGTACTCAACAATTTTTAATATCGTCTCAATGTCTTTTTAATTTTCATAAAAAAATATTATTTCATATATTTTTAATTTTTTTATAAAATAAATTCTAATATATATATTTTTTGTTTGATATTTGAGTGACCATATTCCAAAATAGATTTTGTACAACCTATGGATGTTTGAAAAATAAATAAATTTAAAAGTTTAGTAATTTCATATAAGATATCACAAAATTTAAATAAAAATCTTT
>ML779343.1:1433311-1450310 GCA_009831015.1 Picea engelmannii
TATATATATATATATATATATATATATATATATATAATTTTATTTTATTTTAAATTTAAATATTTATTTATTAATTTGTGATAACAAAATTTTATAATTTAAAATTAAAAAAATATTTTTACACGTTAAAAATATAAATATAAAAAATAAAAAATAAAAAATATAAAAAACATTTAAAAACAATAAAACTTAACTTAAAAATTTAAGAAAACCCATCCCATTCCCCTCCCTCTCTATATAAATATAAAAAATAAAAAATAAAAAATATAAAAAACATTTAAAAACAATAAAACTTAACTTAAAAATTTAAGAAAACCCATCCCATTCCCCTCCCTCTCATTACCCCTCTACCACCTCAACCCTACCATCCCATTCTACACCTCTCCTGTTACCCCCACCACCCACTCCATGTTACCTCCACCACCCACTCCCCGCCCTCTCATTACCCCTCTACCACCTCAACCCTACCATCCCATCCTACACCCTTCCTTGTACATCTTCATCCTCTCCTCTCCTCTCCCACTTTGTGGGAGGAGGGATCGTTGGTTTCCCCCATCACCCCTCCCCTCCTCTCTCTTTGTTTACACCCACCACCCTTACACCACTCATGTACGACCTTAGCCTATCTCATCCCACATCCCTCCCAGTATATCATCACCCTCACCCTCTCATCCACCAACTTACAAGGAGGAGAGGGTGGTTGGGGGGTTTATTTTTTGAATTGTTATTTTTTTAATTTTTAAGAAAAACTTCTGGATCATATTCAACATCCTTTGTAAATTACTCATCATAGAGTAGTGTACTTAATCTAGGGGATTTAAACTTTGTAAATTACTCATCATAGAGTAGTGTACTTAATCTAGGGGATTTAAACTAGACATCGTTTGAAATGGAATTAGCTAAATGGCCAACAATATATTCCAAACCAACCATTAAACTTATTTTTAATTAATTTATTTTCACTTGTTTTTGGTTTGTTTTTTAATTTAATTTAATTTGTGTTGAGAGTGTTTCTGGATAATAATTGTGAACCTGTTTTTGAAACATCCAACGTTTCAAGTGGATACTCCACCCATTATCAAGAAGAACGACAAAGCTCACCCCACAAATATATTTTTCCAAAGCATATTTTAAAATTTTATTTAAATTATTTTTATTTCATTATTAGTCTCTCTCACACATAAAGAAAAAACTTCATGATGGGGAAGAAAGGATTTGCGGTTTTTGGGAAGTTAGGGTTTTTGCAGGCCTTTCACATGACGTCAGTGGTTGATGCCCCATCCGGAGTGTAGATCTAGCTCTAGGTCATGCCATAATGGTTTGTAAATATGAAGAGATATTAGACTACACAGAGGACCCCCTTCTTGGATTTAAGATATGGTCGATTCCAATCCCATCAGTCTCCTCAGCCCGCATGCTTAGATCTGTAGCTACCCCAGTGAATGCCACCTCCCTCCCACAGATCTTGACATGCCTTGACAACATACTCTTCCCCACCTTTGACTTGTGTGATTATTCACACTCTCCCTGTGATAGGACCTTCTCCTCATCATTCTTAGGGGTGGATCCTTCATTACACCAGGTATCAACACGAGTGTCCGTCGAACCTGCTACCTCCCTTAACTTTGTGATAGATCAGACCGTCCTGTCCACCTTCCATCATGATGTTGTCACCGCCGATGGATTTTTGTACTAGAAGTCGTCTTCAAAATTTTTTAGGAAAATTTCTCTTAGAAGACATTCTACGCGGTGACCTCCCAAGACCTACGAACTTCTTTGTATTTAGAACTAGCATTGTTGAAGGAAGGAAAATCATTGCCTAAAGAGGACGGCGGGAGTCACAAACCTAGTTCTCAATGAAAACATACAACTCAACAAAAACACAACGATGCAACAAGAGAATCTAGTTGGACGATTCATTAGTAAGAGGAGAGTCACAGACCTAGTTCTCAATGAAAACATATAGCTAAACAAAATAAAAAAAATTGCAACAAGAGACTCCAGTTGGTTGATTCGTTAGTAAGAGGCTCTATGCAAATACACTTCATCGTTGGACTATGCAAACTTACTTTCTTGTTTTTGCATATGTCCCAAAATGTCTGGTCCTTTCCAATGGATGGATGGATTGGACATTTCATTTGGCCCTAGATACCCACAAAATTCTTGAAGGAAAATGGTTTTTTGGATCACAGTCATTGTTCCAGTCATTGTTCCTAAAGAAAATTTCCATTGATTTCGATGCCACTTATTAAAGAGTTGAAATATCCCCTATTTTGTTTCGGCTCTATTATAGTCTTAATTTCTACCCTACAAGGCCAAAAGGGAATCTAGTAGAAGATGTATGCCAAGACACATCTCATTCTCAAGACTTTCTTTCTTTATATAGATCCTTGGAAGAGGCTTGGGAGAGATTTTGTATCTTCTAGAACCCAATGGATACTTGAATGATGTGAATTTCAAGGCTCATGCAACGAATATACAACTCATCCCTCGCTTACCTCTTTGTAACTCTCTAAAACTAGAAGGTTGCAGGGATCATCACTTGTTTCACTATAGATGACCGATGACTGAGCTAGATATCTATCTTGGCATTCATCTTCCACTGGATTCCCTTCTGGCCTTGTAGGGTGGATATTAAGACTATAATAGGCTCCCAATCATTCCCTTTATCTTCTGGTCATATGTTGTATTTAAGGAAATCGGGAACACTATTGGCTATTTCTACGAAGTTTATCACTCCTACATCACCTTAGAATATATGGGAATGGCTTGCATTTTGGTTGGCATCAAATTGTTTGATGAATCAACTTAGGAAATTACTATCTCTTTCAAAGGAACATCCATCAAGAAAAACCTAGACTATGAGGGAATCCCCTTCAAGTGTGGCCACTACCACTCATATGGACATATTTCCGGGGATTGCAACAAAGCAGATCAAAGATTGCGTTGGTAAAAAAATCCCGTTGATGGTGAAATTTATTCCAATAAGTGACCCTGGACAGAGAAACACTCAGGTTCTCTACATAATCCCCAAGCAACATATATTTCCCTGGCTCCTCAATCCCCAACAAGTGATGTTTCTCCTCCCACATGTTGTGAACCCACTACATACCATTCGGGTAGAGTTTCTCCTTCTTCCCCTATATTTTTTCCATTTTTTTCTTCTTGTCCTTCTAGTGGATTATTTATGGCTTCCTTTGGTGGAGGTTATTTAGATTCCCTCTTTCTCATGGGGATTTCGGTCCTCTTGGGCTCCCAATATACCCCCCTTATCCCATTATTCTCCCTTCGTCCCTCTGTCCCCTCACCTTCCCTGACCCTGGTCGACCCTCCTCCCCTTAACCCATTGACCCTCCCCCCTACCCTCGCTTCCTTACCCCCATCCCCTCCAAAAAAATACAACCTTCACTCCCTCTCCCACTCACAATCCTCTTTCTTCAAAGGTGTTACTAGTGGTCTAGGGGCTATTGATGCATTGTACCAAAAACCTCCTTTGCCAGGAAGAAAGTATTTTTTTTGAATTTCACAAAAAAAATCCAACACCAAAGTCCATTCCAAAAATAAAATAACTCTTCTCGAGCCCTTAGAGAAGCTCCCCCCTACCGGTTTGAAAAATTATTGTTCTCTCCCACAACTATCATAGGATGACCAACCCTACAAAAATTTATCCATCAATCGACTCATATATCTTCACTCTCCCTCCATTCTTCTCTTCCAAGAGATTATGATTGATGGAAGCAAAGAAGTTTATTCCTTCACCAACTCCTTCCTAGATTGGGATTTCCTAGCATTAGATGCATCTGGGAAATCATGTGGGATTCTCAATGGTTGGAGGAAATCCTCTCTGAAACTCCTCAACTCTTGGGCCTCTACATCAATGTTAGGCACTCATTTATTATCCAAAGAGTTAAATATCGATTTCCTCTACACCAATATCTATAGGCCGTATTCAGACATAAAAGAGTTCTAGAAAAAGTTCTTCAACTCAACATTGACAAATAAGGATTATGTTTTCATTGGAGACAACCTGGAATTCACTCTGGGTGACTATGAAATTTGGGGTCTCTTTTCCCAGAAATACCCCCTCTCCAATTTTTTCATTTAGAAGCTAGATGGGGTAGGTCTGTTTGACATTCAACCTATCAAATACATGGAAACTTGGAGGAATATGGAATCGGGGGATGATAGGGTTGATAAAAGGCTTGACTTAGTCCTTCTATCAGAGACATTTCTACAGGGAGACCTATGCTCTAGGAAGTGAGTGGCTCCATTAGGAATTTCTTATCACAACCCTATCTTGGTAGAACTGGCCAGAGAAGGGAGGAAACCCCTTGGTCCATTCAAATTCAATCCTCTTTGGCTAGAATCAAAATCATATTTAGAAGCCATCAGGGAAATTTTGTTCCCCTTCAATTCACTCCTCTTGAAATCTCTAGCTAAACAATTTATGTCAAACTTAAGAAGGGAAAAGGAGACCTCCAAATTCTGGAACAAAAAGAGAAAATAGGCAGAAAATAAAGCACTATCAGAAATTGAAGACAAGATGAAATAGTGGAAAGAGAAAGAAAATTAGGGTCCTCTCTCAGTGGGGATGAAGGAAGAATATAAGACCCTGGATCTCCACAGAAGAAAATCCTTCTAAACAAAGAGAAGGAGTGGAGAATGAGAAGCAGGGAACTTTGGTTACAGGATGGGGATGAAAACACAAAGTTCTTACATCACTTTGAAAATGGAAGGAAACTCTCCAACACTAACTGGTCCATTGATAGAATGGATGGCTCAAAAGCATCTTCCTTTGAATATACAGACAAAGAGGCACAACACACTTTTAATCTCTCTTCAAATCTAACTCTAGGGTCAATATAGACACTATCATTAGGGTGGAACGTCTCTTTCCTAGATTCATCAACTCATAAGATAATAATAAACTTATGGAGGAGATCACAAAGGATGAACGGGAAAAAATTCTTCATAGTTTTGAGAAGGATAAAATCTCAGACTCGAATGGTTTTCCAATCAAATTCTGCAAATGATATTTTGAGATCATTGGAGAGGATCTTCTGAAGTTGATTGAATTATCAAGAAGAACTGGTCAGATTCATGCCCCCTTCAATGCTACATTTATAGATCTCATCCCTAAGGTGGATAACCCATCAAATTTTGATTGATTCAGGCCCATTTCCCTATGCAACAACATATACAAAATCATATTGAATGTCATCGCTCATAGAATCAAAGATATCTTAAGTGAAAATATCTCAAAAGAGAACTTTGGGTTCCTCTAGGGAAGACAAATTCATTAGGAAATTGGCATCTCTAATGGACTCTATTATCACATGAAGTTGTTTGGGGTCGCAGGTGACAACCATGATCACAAGAAAACATGCGGGTGTAGTTTTTAGCAGCGAATATCCCCTATGCAGTTCCATTTAGCACCACCTCTAAGTGTGGTTTGAGGGATTCCATAGTTGGCAGACAGATAAAACGTAACGAGGGTGCCAGAATAGCAGGTGCATCCAGATCCCAGATCATGACCATATCAATGACCATGGTTCATTTCAGTGCCACAACATGCTCGGGCGTTAAAATTCCTTGAGTGGGCTGAAATCCAAACCACAATATCGCGAGAGAGCTATGTGGAGGAACATGGTGCATTTTGGGCCCAAAGGTGGTGTGGGTCCAAATCAATTTAGACGACCCCAAAATCATGTGCTCATCTAGCGTCGAATCCAACAATAGTACATGGTCGCCCCCTAGTCGTCAAACAATGTCCAGGTCCTGAGGATAATTCATTTAATGAACAAGGACTAGTAGTTGAAACCTCGTTTCACTCCATAAACAGAAGGCATGGAAGCTCTGGCCGAGAAGATATAACTGTCAGCTCGAGGTACCACGATGGAATGTTCTTCCTACAGGGCCATACTGATCTGAGTTTTCATTTGACAAGAGGAAACACATATAGTCTGATAGAAGGATGCACAGGCGAAAATCCTTGGAGGGGATGGCCATATGACTCTCCTAGAGGTTGTCCACTGATCTGAGTATAAATAGATCATTTCAACATTTTGTTATTCTGGTCGATGGTTGATAAGATCTCCCTATTTTGTAATATTTTGATACCAGAGTTGTTCTCTGGTCATGTATGAGACCTGAGACTTTCTCATTAATAGAAGTCAGCTTCTTTCATCATCTTGCTCACTTTTGTGTTGAAATGCTCGTACATGGAAGATCCAAATGAGGTGTTGTAGTTGTATTGTAATGGAGGTTTGATTATAATGTTGATGTGACCTGTTTCAATATTTTCTTTCATTGTATTGTTTCCTCTTATTCGTAAATGATCGTGCATGGATGATCCAGATGAGTTGTTGTAGTTGTATTGTAATGGAGGTTTGATTATAATACTATTGTGATATATTTCAATATCAAAAACTTGACTTCAAGAGTGCCCTTTTGCCTGAGTTTTTCTTCACCAAGATGCTTGAAGGCCAGATGCTCATGGCCAACTTGTCCACCTTTCTCACTAAGTATTCCCCCTTCTCACCTTTAACCTTAAACCATTGACTGAAGTTAATGAGAACCTCATTTGCTTATGCATTGCTAGTCCAGTTTTTTGTGTTAAAACATTCTTATGCTGAGCTTTGTCCATTTGACCTCCACTCATAAACCTACCTCCAACAACATTTTGATGGGTACTGGGCTTATCCTCTTGCAATATGAGGGTGACTCTCAATGCTAACATTATTAGCGTCGTTGTCAGGGAATGAATTGAAGACATTTCCCTGGGATTGAATGACAAAGAAATTGTGATTCTGAAGGTGCATCAGAAATCAATACCTTGAAGATTGCAACTTGCACCTAGTGACTCCACTATTTTAGTTGTGGCTCCCAAAGGCAGACACACGAGGTCTACTCCACAATTGCCTCTGGAAACACCTTAAACTGAACCAAAAAAGATTATCAAGAAATGAAAGACCTCTCAAGAAGGGCTTTCAATTGTTGTATCAGGTAATTCTGGTAATTTACATGATTCGTCTTTTAAAACTCCAGTAGTTGTATCTAATTCTCCTTTTGTACCATCTGTTGGAGTTTCTAGAAGTTTATATTTTGAAACCTTTCCTTTTTAACTCCCCCCTTCTAGTATTTGTTTGGAAGGAGAAATTTTTCAAACTCCTATTTCTCCTGATATTGTAAAGTGGTTTAGACCAAGGAGCTTAGAAGATTTTCCCACTTTGCGTTTTCCTACTTCTCCTCCTATCAAATTTGTTGTATCTAAAGAGGGGGAAACTTATTTTCCCTTGAAACCCATATCATTCTCCTCCAACACTCAATTGCTTCCTCTTTCCCCTAGAAACACAATTGCAATCCTACCTGTCCAAACTCCATCTCCCCCTTGTTCTCCTACAGTTCACATCCAAATGACATGTGATAATCTTTCTAGAAATAGGATGGATGCCATATTGGTTGTTAGATATGCCCTTATTGTCTTACCTCATCCTATGAATTCTCTCTTGGTTGGAGACTACCTTAAGTACATGCCCAAGTTCACAAGGGAGGAATACATAACTACATAATAACACCTTTGAAATTTTTATAGTTATGCAAATAATATTAACATTGAAAATGAAGATGTGTGGATGATATTTTTTATATAGAGCCTTGATGGTGAGGCTAGGAAATGGTTTAGGGGCTTGAATCTTGGATATATTGCTGGGATTGAAGCTATGGATGATTCATTCTTGAGGCATTGGGGGGATAAAAAATATTTTCTTTTTTATATTACAGAATTTTGGTCACTTAAGAGGAAAGAGGGGGAATTTGTTTTAGACTTCTCAAAAAGATTTAATAAGATGTACAATAAGATTCCCACTGAAATAAATCATATATTAGCCTCTGCCAAGATTACTTATGCCACCACTTTTGACCCTGATTTTTGCCTCCTGTTGAGAGAAAGAAGAGCTACCTCTTTAGCTCATATGAAAGATGTAGCCCTTGAAGTAGAGTCTAATATATTGGCAACTGAAAAACTTAGGAGTAAATATGATAGAGACAGAAGAAGAGGTAGGTCTGAAGCTTCAACCTCTAATTCCTCTGCTGCCCACCCTTAAGTGGATGAGTTGAAAAAAATGGTAAAATCACTTTCTGGAGAAATGGAGAAAACAAAACTTGAAGGAAAGAAAAGATATAGGAACACCCATAATGCTGATAACAGGGGTAATTTCAGAACACCCAATAATTCCCCTCAGATCATCCGAAGAGATCAAAGAAGCGAGGATAGGGATGATAAAAAAATCCAAGCCCCTCTCCAAAATAACCTGGTTACTGGTGAAGAAGGAGAAGAAGAAGATGATCCTGAAATCCATTGTCTTGGTGACACCTCTTCATCCCCTCATTTAACCCAATCTGCATATGAAGAGTCTATCATGGATATCCAACTAAATGAGCTGAGCAAAGGGGAAAGGACCAGTGGAAATCCAAATAAATACAACCTAAGGTCAAAGAAGAAAAAGGGGAAGCTTGACATTTCTGATCAACCTACTAGAATAGAGAATATTGTTAAGGGTGTGGCATCTAGCAGTGAATAAAAAGAGGCACAAAACCCCTAGGCAATGGTTAATATACCTACCCCAGAAGTTAAGGAGATTTTGAAGCCTCCCTACTCTTTTAGCTTTGAGAATGAGATTCAAAAGATTAAAATCCCTGTACCTTTTTTTAGAGCTAGTTAAGAATGAGGATTTCAAAAGGTACCTTTCCAAAATGTTGTATCCCAAACCTTCATCTTATCCCATAGATTCATCCAACCTCCAAGATGAAAAACCAACTGTCATGCTAGGACCTTTGGTAGAGGATAGGGATGAATCTTCCCCTCCTTTCTATACATCATTGAACATTCATGATAAAGTGTTTCACAACTATTTGATGGATTCAGGGGCATCTCATAATCTCATGCCTAAGACTGTCATGGATGAACTTGGGTTGGAGGTTACAAAATACTACCATAACCTATACTCATTTGATTCTAGGAAAGTGAAGTGTCTTGGGGTTATTAAAGCCCTCATTGTTTCCTTATTCCAATTTCCAATGAAAAGTGTGGTCATGGATATTGTGGTGGTCGAAGTTCCCCCTAAGTTTGGGATGCTCTTGTCTAGATCTTGGATCAAAATTCTAGGGGGAACTTTGCAGATGGATCTTTCATATGCCACCATTCCTGTGTTTGGGGGAGAAAATAGAAGTCTTTATAGGGAAGCACAACTTTCTTATATTATTATAGATGAAGCAAATCCCACCAACCACCCCATTTTTTCAGTTGATATTGATTTAAGAACCAATATGTTACAACTCACTGATGCTCCTCAAACAACTATTGAAATAAAAAAGAATCCTATTACCTCTTGTGAATATCCTCCTCCCAATACCTCTATTTGGAAGATGGTTTTTCGATGGAGCCTCTTCTAGGGACAGTGTTGGTGCTAGGGTAGTCTTTATTTCCCCTACCTAAGAGACCATGTCTCTATCTTACAAGATTGAATTTGAAATGAAAAACAATGTGGCAGAATATGAGGCTCTTGTTTTGGGTTTTTGGGCTACTAAAGACATGAAGATTGAAGAGATAGAAATGTTTGGAGATGCTAAGTTATTTGTTCATCAAGTCAAAAATATGTATCAAGCTAAACACCCCAGGTTGAGGACCTACAAAAATGAAGTCTAGGATCTTGTCGATAGTTTCTTCTTGGATTTTAATATCTCATTTGTTCCAAGAGAGGAGAACACCATGGTTGATTCCTTGGTTGTCTCAACAAGTAATTTCAGGGTTCCTTCCCCCCCCCAAACTCAAGTATGAGGTGGAAGTAAAGTATAGACCCTCTATTCCTGACAATGTCAAACAATGGAAAGTTTTTGAGGATGATTTTGAGATGAAAATATTTCTTAAGACTGTGGTTGAATTTTCTGCTTTACATATTGATCAATATCAAGATACTGAAGAAATCCCTCATGCTGATACTTTTCTGAATAAAATTGTTGACCATCATGTTGTTCAGTTTCCTTGTAACCATATTCAAAAAGGACTTGTCCTCTTGGAGAGATTATTTGAAATAAATGATGTGGCTCTAAAGATTAAAGGTTCAAATGAAAATGATGATGTGACTGAATGAAATTTAGGAACAAAGGAGGATCCAAAGTATGTTAAATTTTCTAGCAGTTTTCCAAAGGAACAAAGGGCTCAGTATGTCAAGATTCTAAAAGAGTTTGCTGATGTGTTTGCCTAGAAATATGAAGATTTAAGAACATATGACACCAACATAATTGAACATAATATCCCTTTGAAGGAGGAGACCAAGCCTTTTAGGAAGAAACTCAGACAAATAAATCCCATGCTCCTACCTATTATGGAAAAATAAGTGAAAAATATGTTGGATGCCCAGATCATCATTCCTTTGAGATATTCATAATGGGTGGCTAACTTGGCACCCGTGACGAACAAAAATGGGGAAATCAAGTTATGTGTTGATTTTAGGAATTTGAACAGGAGATCCAAAAAATATAACTACCCCTTGCCAAAGATGGAGCACATTTTGCAGAGAGTGACTGGTTCATCTAGGATGTTTATGATTGATGGCTTCTCTAGCTACAATAAAATCTCTGTCCTGCCTGAAGATAGAGAGAAGACATCCTTCACTACTCCTTGGGGCACATTCATGTATGCTAAAATTCCCTTTGGATTGATGAATGCAGGAGAAACCTTCCAACAAGCCATGGACATTGCCTTTATTGGGGAGAAAGACAAATTTGTAGTCATCTATCTGGATGACATTACAATGTTCTCAAAATATGACAAAGAGAATTGTCATCATTTGAAGAAGATCTTCCTGAAGTCTAGAAGGTTTGGTCTCTCTTTCAATCCTAAGAAATATTTGTTTTCCATGAAGGAAGGTAAATTATTGGGGCACATCGTGTCAGTAGAAGGGGTAAGAATTGATCCAAGCAGAGTAGAGGCCATCCAAACCTTATCTTTTCCTAGATATAATAAAGAGGTTCAATATTTTTTTGGTAAGATCAATTTTCTAAGAAGGTTGATCTCTAACTTTGTTGAATTAGTGAAGTACATTACAACCATGCTTAGAAAGGGAAACTAGGTGAAATGGACTGTTGATTCTAGAGATTCTTTTGACCAAATAAAAAAGGCTTTGACTAAAGAACTTGTGCTCATCATCCCTGACTATTCTAAAGAATTTCTGATATTTTCCTTTGCCTCATTTGACACATTAGATGTTGTTTTGTTACAGAAAAGTGCAGAGGGGTTAGAGCAACCTATTTCCTTTTTCAACAGAGCATTGAGGGATGCAGAAATGAGATATAATAGCATGGAAAAGCAAGCATATGCTTTGATCAAAGCCCTCAAGGATTTCAGAATATATGTTCTGCATTCAAAGATTGTTGCATATGTCACTTTAGCCTCACTGAAAGAGATATTGATCCAACCTGACATAGATGGGAAGAGAAGCAAATGGATTGCTAAAATTTTAGAATTTGACCTTGAAATGAAGCCCACTAAATTGGTGAAAGGACAAGGTTTAGCCAAGTTGTTGGCTGAATCAAATTGAAATGCCTTAGTGGTTAATTTCATGAACATACACCCAAAAAATTAGGAAGTTGAGATTGTTGATAAAATCTCTCATGTCAGCCCCAATTTGGTAGAATGCACTTGGTATAGAGATATCATATATTTTTTGAAGAAGTTGTGGCCTCTTGATGGCTTGGACAAGAACAAGGTGAGATATTTGAAACTCAAAGCAATCAAATATTGTCTCATTGATCAGGCTTTGTATTGGAAATATCCTCTGGGAGTTATTCTGAGATGTCTGGATCCATAAGAGGCCCAAAGGGCCATAACTATTTTTCATGACAGATTATATGGGGGCCATCATTTTTGGAGGACCACAGCTTATAATATCCTCAGAGATGGTTATTTATGGCCTATCATTTTTATTGATGTTTGTGCAAAGATTAGAGCTTGTGTCAAATGCCAAAAGTTTTTTGGAAAGCAACAACTCAAATATTTTCCTTTGAAAGTCATGGTGGTTTCTGGACCTTTTCAACAGTGGGGTCTTGAATTCATTGGGGAAATCCACCCAAACTCAAGTGGTTAGAATAGGTGGATTTTGATTGCCATTGATTATTTCACTAAGTGGATAGAATCCATTCTTACAAGAAGTTCCTCCCACAAGGTAATCATTAGCTTTATTGAGGATATTTTGGCCAGATTTGGTTGTCCAAGCATGATTGTTACTGACAATGTTTCCTCCTTTAAAGTTGAACCATTAATCAAGTTCCGTGAGAAGTATGGGATTACATTAATCCATTCTACTCCTTACTATCCACAAGGAAATGGTTTGGAAGAGTCCTCTAACAAGATCCTCATAAAGATCATCAAAAAATTGTTAGAAGACAACAAGAAAGCATGGGACTCAAAGTTGAAATTTGCATTATGGGCTGACAAAGTTACAACAAAGAGGTCACTTGTTGTTTCCCCTTTTTATCTTGTATATGGGGTTGAGGATATCTTTCCTACTTAGCTTGCCTTTCCTGTGGAAAAATTCCTCTAGGATTATCAAGGAGAACTTGATGATATGGTTAGTAGGATACAAACAGCTGGTAGAAGTACAGTAGAATAGGGAGAAACTACTTGATAAAGCTCAGGACCATCAACAAAAGATAAAACACACCTTTGATAAGAGGGTAAGCAAGAAATATTTTCAGCTGGGTGATTTGGTGCTCAAGTGGGATGCACCCAAGCAAGACAAAGGAAAACATGGTAAATTCAAAGCCTTGTGGATTGGTCATTTCAAGATTTATGAGGTATTTTCAAATAACACCTATAAATTGCAGAACTTGGAGGATTCCGAAATTTTTGGTGGCCCTATCAATGGGCACTTTCTGAAAAAATATTTTTCTTAAGACATGATTGGCTTCCCATCCATTGTAATTACCTATTCTTCTTTTATTTATGTTTGAATAAGAGACCCCATGACCCAAAATATAAGACACTGGAACTGCTCATTCTTGGCAGCTCACAGGGAGCATGCCATTCCCTGTGGAGCCAATGTTATCACATGAAGTTGTTTGGGGTCATAGGTGACAACCATGAGCACATGTAAACAAGCAGGTACAGTTTTCAGTAGTGTAGATCCCCTGTGCAGTTCAGTTTAGCGCCACCTCTAAGTGTGGTTTGAGGGATTCTATAGTTGGTGAGCAGATAAAACTTAGCGGGGGCGCCAGAATATTAGGTGTGCCTAGATTGTATATTGCGGCCAGATCAACAACCATGGTTCATTTCGACGTCGTAACATGCTCGGGTGTTAAAATTCCTTGAGTGGGCCAAAATACAAACCACGGTATCATGAGAGAGCTACGTGGAGGAAGGCGGTGCATTTCGGGCCCAAAGGTGGTGTGTGTCCAAATCGCTTTCGACGACCCCAAAATCATGTGCTTGTCTAGCGCCAAATCCAACAACAACATGTGGACACCCCCTAGTCGTCAAACAACGTCCATATCCCGAGGATAATTCAGTTAATGAATGAGGACTAGTAGTTGAAACCTCGTTTCACTCCATAAATAGAAGGCATGGAATATTTGGTCGAGGAGACAGAACTGTCAGCCCGAGGCACCACGATGGGAGGTTCTTCCTTTAGGGCCATACTAATATGAGTTTTCTTTCTAACAGGAAGAAACACGTACAGTTTGGAAAAAGGATGCACATACGAAAAACCTTGGACGAGATGGCCAGATGACTCTCCTAGAGGTTGTCCACTGATCTGAGTATAAATAGATCATTTCAATATTTTGTTATGTTGGTCGATGGTTGAGAAGAGCTCCCCATTTTGTAATATTTTGATATCAGATTTGTTCTTTGGTCATGTATGAGACCTACGACTTTCTCATTAATAGAAGTCAGCTTCTTTCATCATCTTTTTCACTTTTGTGCTGAAATGCTCATGCATGGAATATCCAAATGAGGGGTTTTAGTTGTATTGTAATGGAGGTTTGATTATAATTCTATTGTGACCTGTTTCAGTGTTTTATTTTGTTGTCTTGTTTCCCCTTATGTTGAAATGCTCATGCATGGATGATCTAGATGAGCTGTTGTAGTTGTATTGTAATGGAGGTTTGATTATAATACTGCTATGATATATTTCAGTATCTTAAACTTGAGTTCAAGAGTGCTCTTGTGCCTGAGTTTTTCTTCACCAAGCCGCTTGAAGGCCAGATGCTCATGGGAGACTTGTCCACCTTTCTCACTAAGTCTCCCCCCTTCTCACCTTTAACCATAAACCACTGACTGAAGTTAATGAGAACCTCATTTGATTATCCATTTCTAGTCCAATTTTCTGTGTTAAAACATTATTATGCTTATATTTTTCCATTTGACCTCCACTCATAAACCTACCTCCACCAACATTTTGATGGGTAATAGGCTTATCCTCTTGCAATATGAGGGTGACTCTCACTGCTAACATACTCCACTCAATCCACACATAAAAGTAGAAGGATATTACATACAAAGTGGATCTATATAATGATTATGACATAGTTTTTTAGCTATATATCAGATTTCTCTTGATGCATTTTGGCTTTGGTCACTCCTTTGTCACCTAGGTTATGAATTGCATCTCAACCACCTCCTTTTCCCTCCTCATAAATAGTTCGTCCATATTATTATTCAGATATAAACACGACCTATGCTAGGGATTCCTTCTATCCCCATTGTTGTTCTTATTGGTGGCTGAAAGTCTCAACCAACTTATCCACAATGAAGCCTCCTCCGCCAATATGAAAGGCATAAAAATTAGTCTAAACTTCTCCTCAACAAACCTTATTTTTGTAGATGATATACTAATTTTTTGTGAAGGAAATATCTCCTACATATCCTCTCTCAAAGGGATCCACCAAACCTTCTTCTTAGCCATTGGTATGCAAATAAACATGGAGAAATCCTTTGTCTGCACATGAGAAGTGATATAAAATGAAAATTGACATATCTCCAGAATTATTGGAGCACCAACCAAGGAAAACATAGAGAGGATGAAATATATGGGTTTCTCTTTAAAGGAAAAAAATTATAGCAAAAAATATTGACAATGGTTATGTGCAAAAGTGGAAAAATGACTTCTCTCCTGGAAAAACAGATGTCTTTCTTGTGATAGAGGGATTATTTAGGTTAAAACAGTATTGTAGGATTTTCTAGTTTTTTGGACCTCTTTGTCATGGCTCTCAAAAGGCATTGTCATGAGAATCAGTCAATTATCCTTCCACTTTATTTGGTCAGGGTTCGATGAAAAAGGATCCTTGGTCTTGGCCTAAAAAAAAAGGATTTCAATCCCAAAGTCATTTAGGAGATGTGGATTAAAAAAATCAACCTATTTTCTCAAACACTAGTTGTGAATTTTTTTTGGGGTATCATCTCCAGTGCATGGTTATGGGCTCACATTTAAAAAAAAATTAAAATTCATCATAATCCATTATCGATTGGTCCAGGAGGCCTAAACAATCCTAAAAAATGGATCTGTTATATGGAAAGCCAAGTTAAATGCAATCCTCTTGACTGGAAACAATATTATTTGGAAGGTTGGAGATGGTGCAAACATCCTAATTGGAAAATATCCTTGGATTGAATGAATAGGAAAACACATCCTCCTAGATCCTCTTATTCAAGCCATCAATAATGAAGGGTTCTACAATATTAAACAAATCTCTAGAATGGAAATTATGTTGACTGTCA
Source organism: Picea engelmannii (assembly GCA_009831015.1). Taxonomy (NCBI): domain Eukaryota; kingdom Viridiplantae; phylum Streptophyta; class Pinopsida; order Pinales; family Pinaceae; genus Picea; species Picea engelmannii. The sequence goes on from ML779343.1 coordinate 1,449,087, forward strand.
CAACTCGTTGGTTAAGATGGAAGGAAATTGGAATTGATGAAGAACATGCACCTAAATGGAGGAACTACACTAATTCTCTTTCCACCTCCATGGCCATTCTTACATATCAAAATGACACTCTTATTTGGTCATTCAACCCCTCTATGAATTATGCTCCAAAGCATGGATACACAACTTTAATCCTAGACTATAGAGATGAATCCACCCCCTAGTGGGGGACCAATTTCTAGAAAATAAAGCACCCATCATAATCCAAGATGTTCATATGGCTTCTTCTCACAAACAAAGCCCCCACCTGGAAATATATGCAAAAATAGAGTTTTGTTGGAACTAGTCGATTCTCCCTCTGCAAACAAGACATTGAAAATATTTTTCACCTTTTCTTACAATACCCCTTCATAAAATTGGTTTGGGTTTACATGAACACATTTATTGAGACCACTTCTTGCTGGGAGTGTACATAAGTTGAGCAGGCCCTCCAATTTTGGCTCTCCTCCCTTATTTCATCTCCACACAAATATATCCCCCAAATCTTGGCATGGGGAATCTAGCTGGCTCAAAATCATGCCAGTTTCAAGGAACTTGAGACTTTCCCCTCCTACTGTGATATCTCTTCCATGGATATTTTATAATCATTTCCACAACTTCCCTCCTCCTCCACCCCCCCTCCAACTATAGATAATTCCATCCCCTAGGAATTCTTTGATGGAGCTACTCAAGGCCCCCCTCTTCCGTAGCAGTAGGGGGTGTACTAGATTTGGATGACTCCACTTCCATATCCTTCATAGCACATCTAATATATTCTAATAACAAATACAAGGAGTTTATGATAGTAAAACTCCTCATAAAACTAGCAATTGAAAAAGGAATCATGCATCTAAACATTTATGGGGACTCAATGCTTGTGATAAAATGCTTGAATGGAATACAATCACTGTATACATATACACTACAACCATTATTGGATGACATTAGGAGGCTCCTCACATCCATCTCACATGTCTCCTTTTCTCATGTTTACAGGATCTGGAATCAAGAAGCAGACAAGATTTCAAAAATTGGATTGGACCTGGACCAAGGATGCTGGAAAGTCTAGGAAAAGGGCCCGCTTGGATTATCAAAACAAATTCATGACCCTTGGTCCCTTATTTGACTAAAATATAATCATCCTCTGGACTCTGAATCTTTATGAACTCGAATGAAAAATTTTCATCTAAGCTACTC
>ML779344.1:8749-19111 GCA_009831015.1 Picea engelmannii
CATAATCATGCATAATGAGGAATTAGGTCAAATTCCTCTCTATATACCCTTTCCGACCTAATTCTCCGTTGACATCACTTAACCTAGGCGCCCTTCCTCCTAAGTGAAATATTTGTCCATTAAGTCGCCCCCTTATCACCTTTGTGTTCTATTTCTTCGTTGACTTAGGCTTAAGTGATTTTCCCTAAGTAATTAGGCTTAATTTATCGTTTAGCCTTAATTCCTCCTTATTCCTCCATCTGGTTCCCTGTTTGTGCCTGACTATAGTCTACGAGAACATATAGACTACTAAGTCACTCGCTGCTGGCCTAATCTTGGGGATGGGACATCACATTGCCAATACAATGCCAAGAGAAAGACCAAAACACTAAAGATATTCCAACACTAAGCATGCACCTCTCTCTTCTCCTTCTTCTAACTGCAGCTTCCTTCAATACTTGTGCACTAGATGAGTGACTTAAGTGAGTGAGTGAATGAGGCGCCCTCCTCACTTATTTATACTGGTTGGGAGGCGCTAGGGTTATGTCCTTTCATCAGGTAGGGCCGACTTCTCCAATTAGTGGTTAAAACCACTTTAATTAGCCCGAGGGGCCGACTTTACAACTAACACGATATAACCATGGTTTGACCAATCCACAAAAGGGGATTTGGTCTTATACAAAGCCCGACATGATCAATCCATAAAAGGGGATTTGATCTATAATAAAATAACTCAATTATAATTAGAATATTCTTCACAGTTACAATATTTCAACAGTCCCCCTTAACAAGAAGGGTATTCTACCGACATAACCCAACACAACATCATCAACAGAATGAGAGGGAAACATTAACATCAACATCTGGATCATTGACTGGCACATCTATAAATCATCGGGAGTTTTTCTCATCATCAACAACATCATCTTTCAGAGCATGGAGCTGGAGTAGCATCATCATCATTATCTGCATCAACATCAATTAGTATAACACTAATACAACATCATCAATCATACATCATCATGAACAACATCATGATTGATACATCATCATGAACAACACGAGGCTGATACAACATCATCAACATCATCAACACGAGGCTGAGATAACATCATCAACATCATCAACACGAAGCTGAGATAACATCATCATCATCATATGGCAACAGAATGAGGCAGGTGCAACAACAACATTTTGTGGTACTCTGACAGACCGTCCTTACCGGACCTTTGGGATCTGTCGAGCAATCATAAGATTCCCTAGGATATAAAATCCTAATGGAGCTACCACATGGTACTCTAATAGACCATCCTTGCTGGACCTTCGAGATCTGCCCAGGAATCAAAAGATTCCCCAGGATATAAAATCCTAACGGAGCTACGACTACTGACCACAATTGGCATATACATGCACAAGTACTCTAACAGACCATCCTTACCGGACCTTCGGGATCTGCCCAGGGATGATCAATCCCCTAGGATATAAAATCCTAGCGGAACTACCCACAGTTGGTCAGGATACTGTAATATCATCAACATCACTCCCCCTTTCGAGGGAGGTCCTTTCGGAGAGCACCAAGCTTGTCTCGGAAGTGCTCAAACTTCACACGAGACAGAGGCTTGGTCAACACATCTGCAACCTGCTCACATGTGCCAACATATTGGAGCTGTATGGCTCCCCTCTGCACCATATCATGAATATAGTGATACCGGATTTCTATGTGCTTCGACTTATCATGGAACACATGGTTCTCCGTCATCTTTATGCAACTCTGGTTATCACATAGAATCATAGTGGCTTCCATCTCTAGATCGAATAGACCATCTCTAGATCAAATAGACCTGTCAACAACTTCCGAAGCCATATGGATTCACAAATGGCGGAACATGTTGCAATGTATTCCGCTTCTGCCATGCTGAGAGCAATACTGGATTACTTCCTGCTTGGCCATGAAGTCATGGCTAACCCTAGACTAAAACAACATCCTGAAGTGCTCTTCCTATCAGAAACACTTCCAACCCAATCTGAATTAGTATATCCATACAGTCTGAAGTCATGATCTCCAGTATAACAAAGACCATATTCCAACGTACCCTTCAGGTATCTCACCACATGTTTTGCAGCTACAAGGTGAACACGTCTAGGTTTTACTAGACACTGACTCAAGGTGTTCACAACAAAACATTTATCTGACCTGGTATTCGTTAGATACATCAACGAACCGATAATCTATCTATAGAGAGTAGCATCTACCAATTTTGACGAAGTATCTACCAAGAGCTTCAACTTTATTTCCATGGGTGTGTTCATGGCTTTACATTCCAACATGTCAAACCTCTTCAGTGTTTCTACTGCATACTTCCCTTGGTTAAGGAAGATATTCTCTAGGTTCTGCCAAACTTCAAGACTCAAGAAATAATGCATCAGGCGTAGGTCTTTCATCTCAAACTCTGTAGTGAGCTTCTTCTTACAATCTGTGATGAGCTTTTCTTCTCCAGTTAAGAATACGTCATCTACATACAACAACAATATAACTGGCTCATCATTCATAACCTTGAAGTAAAGGTTAGAATCAACTTTACTCTTGGTAAATCCCAAGCTTGTCAGGAAACTGTCAATTTTGCCATACCAAGCTCTAGGAGCTTGCTTTAATCCATGTAGATATTTCTTCAACCTGCAGACATGAGTCTTTCTGTCTTCAACTTCAAACCCTTGGGGTTGTCTGTAATGTTCCTGACTTGGCTAGTCTGGGAAACTCTGCTAATGTGTGTGTATGATTAATTGTTTACAACATATATATTGAGTATACAGATGGTAAATGAGACAAAAGACTATAAATCGTGTATTATGATATATTCAAAGTACAATGCCGAATGTGGCTGACAATAAAATAAATCACTCGGCTAGATCAAAGACAAAAGGGATCTTAGCCGGAATACAATAAGCAAACTAAAATGATAATACCCGATGATAGATGACACCGCGGGATCAATGATGACTTGCAAGCTATGGCAGCTCGCGTGGTAACTGCTGCAAGTCCGAAAAGTTTTCCGTGGTGGCTAGATCTCTCGGATTGGTCTGGAAATTGTCCCAAACAATGTGCCCTGCTGTCCCTCTCAGTCCTGGTGACTGACTAGCCCCTCTGTTGGGGTGTCTAGACCCAGATGGATCCCCCTTGGGGAATGCGCCCCTCTACTACTGGAAAACTGCACCCTAGTGATTCCACTGCCGTAATCAATTGAGATGTGTCTCAAAATGATCGCCCTGTCCTACTGTGAAATGGGTCGGAAGGGTTTCCCTGGATCTGATCCGATGATCTCTCGGGAACCATGAATGTGTCCTCCCCAAGTGCCACACTCCCAATGTCCGGGAAATGCATCCTTGATGATTCCCTTGTCAGAATCTGACGAGAAACCAGGAAAAAGATGCATATTGCCTGTCTCTCAAATGGGTCGAAGGGGAATTTCTGAACTCTCCTTGGATGGGACAAGTCGATCCACTGAACCTCCTCAGAAGTTGCGCTCTCTCCCTGAACAAGTGCGCCCCTGCTGCTGAATCCTGTAGAACTGCTGCTAAAGACTGATGGAAGACCTGTGTGATCTCCCCGATGACTAGGGTGTGTCTCTCAACACCGAAATCAACCACTGGCGTATTCCTTCTGGAATCCACTAAGCTACCTCTCCTGAGATGCGCCTCTCTCTTCAATGACAAGTCAAAATCTGCATAATGATGAAATAGGTTGATGTACCTTCTCTTATAGCTGCTTGAAACCCTAATTCGCTGTTGATTTCTAATTTTAGCTTATCTGTTCTATTTTTAGGTCAAGTTGGCTTAAAAGCGCTTTTAGCCACTTTTAGCTCAATGTCACTTTCCGATTATAACACCTTTGATTGGGATGACCTCTAGTAACCCTGTTTACCCCTTTCTGGCCCTGGCTATAGTCTAACAGGGCTGTTTAGACCATTAAGCCTCCTCTCTGGAGCTCCTATTTGGAAAGGGACATTACAATCCTCCCTTCCCGAAAATCCTTGTCCTCAAGCAATACCAATCCAAGGTGCTGCAACACCTGCTCGCTCTCCCAAGTAGCATCCTCTACGGTGTTGATTTTTCATAAGCTAGGTTAAGCATGAAGTTCATTTCATTTTAGCATTTCACTTAACCATACACAATAATGTTGCAGCAACCAAGATCACAAGAAGAAACACCATGCACAAGAACACAAGAAGTATCCTGGGAAACCCTTCTCAACAAGGGAAGAAAACCAAGCCAAATCCTTTGCTATATTCTTCAAGAGAAAGACCTCCACCAAGATAAACCTTAGCACACAAGAGGGTGCTTCAAACCCTAGAAGACTAGCGCCCAAGAGAGGTGCACACCTTTTCCCAAGTAGATGTGTTTGCTGAAATTTCCAAACTCACAAGGAAGATATGATTCCACAATGGGGAATCATCCCTTACTTATATTAGATTTGTCCAATCAACAAAGGTGTCCCTTACTTATATTAATCACATTAAGGTGGGGCTGACCTGTACCCTTTATATAACTATTAGGGTTACACGCAGGTCTGTCTCTTGAACAACATATAGCAAAGGATCTGATACACCCACTAGTGCTCATCCACTAGGGGCACATCCATAGGGATGTCATAGCTCTGATTCACTGCATTACACAGAAGAACCAGGTCTTCACACGTTCACTTGTGCTCGTCCATAGGCATGTCCACTCTACAGATTTGCTTTCCCACTGCAACCGACAGGAGAATCATCTAGAGCCTTCTCGTCAACTCTACTACTCAGAGGAGGCTAATACATCATCTTCATTTTTGTTCTCATGATGATGCACCCAGGACTTTGGGATTTCACACGTTCACCTTGTGCTCAGCCACAGACACATCCTAAGTCAACATATCGCTTTTCCACTGGATAATTATTTGGAGTTCTTCTTAACTCTTTGAGTGGAGCAATGTTACAAAAATCGTTTCGTGGAAAAAATCGCTGAGGCCTAGAAAACATCGTTTCTTAAAAATCGACAAAACATTGGCAAACTTAAAAAAATACAAAAATATTCATTTTTTTTTAAAATTTTTGAAACATTTAAAGCAAAAATAGCATCAAATAGATAGATTGCCACATGAATATGGAAAGAAAACTGATATATAAGATATATAAGATGTCTAGTGATACATTACACATAAAAAATGAATCATGTCCTAATTCCCGAGTCATCAAAAAATATAATAAATGTATCTCATGATCGTCATCATGACTCATGAGTCATCTACAATGAAATCAAGTAAATAAACTATCGATTCCCTCTACCCCTTTTACGGGCAAAGGTAATCGCTGTAGAAAGTGCTTTTCCTTTAGCACTAGGAGTAGGTGCCCTTGAGGCATGTGCGCCTCGTACTGTAGTCAAACATCCTCTAGAAGAACTAGAAGATCCTCGAGACAAATGTCCCCTAGAAGAAGGTACTGGTAGAGGAGGTAGACTGCAAGTGCTACCACTGGGTCTATCTCCCTCTGACTGTGATTGTGGCTTTGCTGGTGGCACACTTGTAGACTCGGTGTGAAACTGAATATCGTCTAGAACATCCTGATCCAAGTCCTCAGAGATACCATGATCATCACCACTATCCTCTAGCCAATCAAGGGCGGTCTCAATAACAGGTTCCTCAACCTCCACCCTCCATGCAGCAGTGGTGTCAATCCCATCCAATGAAATGGCCTTTGCATCAATTTTTATCTCAAGCTGCTTCACCCACAACCTGAGATTGTAGTAGACGTAGACCAAATCATTAAGGCGTGAGGTATCCAACCTGTAGGAGGATCATAAATTAATTTATTAGGATGTAAAGGAGCATAAAATTTAAATGACAAGTTAATAATTTATAATTTTATAATGAATTTGAAATTTCATTTGAAATTCTCTAACCTGTTGCGCTTTTTGGTGTGTATTTTTTCAAATACACTCCAGTTGCGCTCGCAACCAAAAGAGCTACATGTCTGGCTAAGCACTTGAATTGCCATCTTCTGTAGAATAGGTACCTTTGCTCCATAGTTTTCCCACCAAGTATCTACAACGAATTAGAGAAAGTTGAAACATAAGAGAAGAGAAATTGAAATTTGAAAAATGAATTTTGAAACTTAAAAGTCAAAAGCTAAAACAAGGTGAAACTTACTTGGCATTATGTTCTTCCTGTCATTTATGGCGATCTTAAACCCAAATAAGCCAATGGACCTCTTATAGAGTTCCAACTCTTGGGAAAGCTCTAATCGGTCAACTACACTTAGCACCATCCTTTGGACACACTCAAAGAAGCCAGACATAACCTCTGAATCAAACCTGAAGCCATAACTGTAAGAGAATGCAGGGTTGAGGTATAACCCTGCAGCATGGATGGGGTGATGGAGTGTGTTGTTCCATCGGTCATCAATCACCATCCATATCATTTCTCTTCTCTCATGCCCTTGATCCCCCTTGTCCACATAATAAGCACGAATGGACTCTTTGGCCCTATCCATGGCCTCATATAGGTAGCCCATTGCGGGCTTCTCCCTGTCGACTAAGCGAAGAACCTTTACCAAAGGTTCACTGATGGTGCACACCTCATTCACCGCATCTCAAAAGCTCTTCTGGTATGCAACTAGTCTCATAATGGCTTGCCCCTCTGGTTTACTGCTAAATGATAAAGCACGCCACCCAGGTGAAAGGAACATTGTCTGCAATTTCCACTTAGAATTCAAAAGAAACTGAAGAGAAATAAAACTAGTGGCGAAGCGTGTGATGGCAGGACGCACCAACTCTTTGTCACCTGTGAATTGTCTCATCAAGCTAAGTACAAAAGCATGATTGTATATGAATTTTGTGATGCTCCTTGCTGAATCAATGGCCTCCTTGATCCAATCAAGCTTTCCCATATCCTCTAACATCAAGTCAAGGCAATGAGCGACACAAGGAGTCCAAAACAATGTAGGATACCTGGACATAAGCATCCTACCAGCAACCACATAATTTGCAGCATTGTCCGTTATGACTTGGACAACTTGCTGCGGACCTACCTCTTGGATGAACCCATCCAATAAGTCACAAAGTAATGCCGCATCCTTGACATGTGCAGATGCATCCACAGATTTCAAAAACATTGTCCCCCTTGGACAATGAACCAAGAAATTGAAAAGGGTCCTACCCTTCCCATCAGTCCAACCATGTGACATCACCGTGCATCTTGTGAACTGCCATGAATCTCGAAGCTCCTGCAACCTCTAAGTGCAATCGACCTTTTCATTTTGAAGGATGGGCCTTCTCAACTCCTCATAAGTGGGGGGTTTATACCTCGGACCAACAATACTAGCAGCCTCAAACATGGACACATAGAATGGGTTCCTGGCAAAATTGAATGGAATATCACTCCATAGAAGGCATCTACCCACAAGTTTGTTCGCTTCTTCTTTCTCTTTTTTTTTCAACATGGACTTGATAGATGGTTGTCCACCGGGTGTGGTTAGATGGTTGTCCACCGGGTGTGGTTCTTGGCATAAAATATGATGATGTTGCTGTAGGCATTACAGACTGTGAGGAGTGGATCTCACTAGACTCCACTCCCGTTGTCCCATGAGTGTGTGTGCTTTCCCTTGACTTCGATCTTGAAGCCATTTATTTTTTCTTGGCTTCTGTGTACTTTTTGTTTTCTGCATACTCTTCAATTGCTTTTGTGGCCTTCGCAACAAGTTTTGGGCTTGAATTGGGACAAATCTCCACCTCATTCCCTGGAATTTTCGCAAGGTGGTATTTTAGCCGATATACCCCACCGTTCATTACTTTCCCACATAGCTTGCATGAGAGATGTTGTCGATTCCCTGGAAGATTAGGCTCACCATACTCCTAGAATGGATCCAATGGCTTTCGCATCTTTAATATCGAAAAATATGAACCTAGGGCAATTTTTTTTTTGTTTTTTAGCATGTGTTATTGATGAAAAAATGAAAATTTAAAAATCAGAGATAAATCATTTATGTATCTCGCATTCAAACTTGGTTTTGAACCCGAAATAAACACAAAAATTTTTAAACTAATTTACATCAACCTAGGGCAAGAAAATCCCAAAAACTTTGTTGGGCATACATGGCAAGAAAGAAAATCACATAACAATGGAAAAAAATGGTTTTTGATCCATCGAAAATCTATTTTGAAGATGTAAAACTCATTGCCACTGATAACCTATGAAAATCTATGGTGGAAAAATGAGAAACAATGGGCAAATTTTTTTACTTACCTCCAAATGCAAAAACAGTGAAATGGACTAAAAATTCCAATGCCAAATCCAAAAATCTGACCCTTGAATCCACAAAATCCCAATGGCAAACTCTTCCTTGGCTGGTTGAATGGCTTGGCTCTCCTCCTTGGATAAATGCACAAATAAAACTAAAAAAAACCCCTCATGGACCCTTAAATGCGCGGGTTTTCTAATTTTTTTACACAGGCGATTTTTACCATCGACTCGTGAATTTTTGGCGATTTTTACCTAAAAAATTGTCAAAAACTCTTCAAAAAATCCGGCGATTTATCGGCGATTTTTGTAATAAAGGAATGGAGGAGGTCATCTCTACGTTCCCAACTCTGTCTTAGGCAGGAACCACGTACCTTTCTTAGGGGCTTTCTCTTAGGTTTGTAAGCTAAGAGAAAGACTTCCATAGCTGCTATGTGTTAGAATATGAAGGATGTGCTCGTTTTACCATTGACAATACCCTTGTCACCCAACCATAGGACGAAGCCTCCCTCCGAGCACCTTAACCTTGACTGAGAATTACTCCAGAAGCAAACCCTAGGCTAGATAGCCAAACAAGGTGTAGCGCATCTTCCTCCAAGGATAGCGCACCAACAATAGCTGATCAGATAGTCCAAACCCTAGCCAAGAGATAGTCCAAGCCAAAACCGAAAACTTGTTGCTGCAGCAGCTGCATCCGCAGCTCTCCTGCACACGTGCACACCAAATTGGGAACTGTAGTGCGCACCAGTTGCTGCTCTACAATTCTGAGACTGTGACAAATGAGAACTTGGCGCCCTGTATTTATCGTATTCTGGCAGACTTACTGGGGCCGACTTCTTCTTCTGGGTACTGTCTGTTCAATATATTATTATTTTTTCTGGCCGACTTCATCTCTTGGAGGCTAATAACCTAATATAAATTATCTTCTTGAGTCGACAAGTCTTCTAGGGTTATTAACCAACTCATTAGGGTTTCTTCTTTCTTCTCGGAGTATTCTATTGTCGTCAGGTTCACACGTGGAGGTAAATACCTCCCGCAACTATCATAATATCAACACTCCCTCCTAGCTAGGGAGGTATTACAAGTAATGGTCTTGAGCACAAAAACATACCATTCACCCGGTAGCATCAACATAGTTATATAGACTAGATCATGAGCACCATCATCATCATCAGCTGCATCATCTCTCGACATGATGCTCACTCCACAAAGTGATACAAGAGCCATTCTTCTAATCTAGAAGAGTAAATGTTCTGAACCGTTTTTTGTCTGGAAAATCTTTGTTCATCATTCATTTGGCTAATAATTATTTCCAATAAACTGTTGATAGTCTTTAGGGCAATCATAACAAAATAGAACACAATTGTGTCTACCCATAGTAGTACATAACTACAATCCAGTGGTACACTATCACACCAAGTAACACACAAGTACTTGATCAACAACGTATAGTCACGAACAGTGGAACATATCCACCATAGTAGTATACATCTACTGTCATACAGTCTTCATAACAAACATCTGATAGCAACCTGCACAGAAACAATGTTATGATATAAACTGAGTCATCTGGGCTAATCTTTCACTCACATCTGTGAGATCTGAAAGAATATCTGCCCTCAGAGTAGAACAATGAGATATCTGGACTATTCTTCTCAAGCAAGGAAGAATAGCTGTCCTGGACCATTCCCCACCCTGGGCCATTCTTCCTACACTAATCAAAGTGCACCCTGGAGAGAATGTATAAACCTAAGGAATGTTGAGCTTGGACCATTCCCCACCTTGGGCCATTCCTCCTACGCTAATCAAAGTGCACCCTGGAGAGAATGTATAAACCCTAAGGAATGACTGTCCGGACCAGTTCCTCTGTTAACCACAAGAGGAAAAGACTGTCTTATATCAACCTCCAAAACGGACCGTTCCTCTTGTTAACCACAATGAGAAATCGCTGTCCGGTGAGGCGGGCCAGTCTTTTTGAGTAACCCTCAAGAAGAGAGACTTCCCTAGACCACTCCCCATGTTAACCACAATGGGAAGTCGCTGTCTATGATACATCAGCAATCTGGACCATTTCCCATGTTAACCACAATGGGAAATCGTTGTCCGTCAGAAATCTC
>ML779344.1:22500-33175 GCA_009831015.1 Picea engelmannii
GCTAATAACCTAATATAAATTATCTTCTTGAGTCGACAAGTCTTCTAGGGTTATTAGCCAACTCATTAGGGTTTCTTCTTTCATCCCGGAGTATTCTATTCTTGTCAGGTTCACACGTGGAGGTAAATACCTCCCGCAGCTACCATAATATCAACACTATGTTGCACATCTCACATGTTTGTAAGCTGGAGGATGTCTCCCATAATTGCATTCATCAACATACGGGAGGCCCTTTCCATCTGAGCAGACACTCTCTGATGACCCTGCTCCTCAGTTTTCTCTCTCGGAACTCCAGTACCTCCTCCGGAACCAACTCCAACTGTCCCTCCTCGTACAATGGGGGAAGCTCCTTTAATGTGCCGATGAACTATCCCACTACCTTCTTGACGCAAGATACGTGGAACACATTATGAATCTTGCTCCCCTTTGGAAGCTCTAGCTCATAGGCAACCTCACCTACCCGACGCATGATCCTGTAAGGCCGATAAAATATGGGCTTGAGCTTCTCGACCCCACTCTTCTTCAGAGATGACTGTTTGTAAGGTTGGAGTCTCAAGAAAACCAAATCCCCAACCTTAAAGCTACGCTCTATCCTATGCCTGCCCGCACTCATCTTCTGCCGATTCTGTGTTGTCTGCAGGTTTTCTTTTAGCAATTTGAGAATCTCTTGATTCTTTGTGATCCGATCCTTGGCCTTGGGAACTCTGCTCTCCCCGAAAACCAAGTCTATCAAAGTGGGAGCATCATACCCGTATAATGCTCGGAAGGGTGTCGTACCAATGGACATGTGGAAAGTGGTGTTGTAACAATGCTCTCCTAAATGCAGCCACCTGACCCATGTTCTCTGCTGTCCACCCACATTGTTCCTCAAATACCCTTCAACCCACTTGTTGATGATCTCTGTCTGCTCATATGTCTGAGGGTGATCGCTGGTGCTGTGTGTCAACTCGGTCCCCACCAATATAAACAACTACCTCTGGACTGTCCCAATAAACTGACTGTCCCTGTCGTTGATGATGTTCCTCGACAACCCATGAAGTTTGAAGACCTCTCTGAAGAATAACTCGACTACCTGAACTGCGTTGTACTTTGTTGGTATGGCATAGAAGTGAGCAAACTTGGTCAATCTGTCAACCACTGCATAAATGCAGTCCTTACCCTGGACCTTGGGTAGGTCTGTGATGAAGTCCATCGAGATGCTCTCCCATTTCTGCTATGGAATGGGAAGTGGTTGAAGTAGACCTGCTGGGAGCATATGCTCTGACTTGTTCTGCTGGCAAGTCATACACTCACTGATGTATCGCATAACGTCCTATTTGAGGCCCTTCCATGAGAACCTCTCTCTGATCTGCCTGTAGGTTTTGAAAAACCCCTGATGGCGTGCTAGTGGTGAATCATGAACTGCTGCAAGGATCTTCTTCTTGAGCCTTGAATCTGGTACCATGTAGACTTTGTCCTTGTAGAATATGACATCGTTAATGACCCTGTACCTGTCATCCTGAATCTGTCCATCCATATTCTTGCAAGCGAATTGGTTCTTGGAATATTCCACTAACAAGTGGGATTTCCAATTCGCTAAAATCTCCATCAAAGAACATGTCGTAGGTCTCCTAGATAGTGCATCAGCCACAATGTTCTTCTTCCCCTTGACGTACTCGGCCACTAATTTTTGTTTTTAAAAGCCTTATTAGGAAAAAATTTGGGGGGACGCCTAGGAGTCCCCCTTTCAGGGGATGTCCAGAAGCTCCCCTTTTCAAAGGGGGATGCCCACACACACCCTTTTTGGGAAAACTTGTCCCCCACTTTGGGGAGTAGTGTCCCCTGCATCTCTTCGTGTCTCCCCAAAAAGAGGACACAGGGAAGCGACTCTCTAGGTGCCCCCCCATCTCGGGTGAGTGGGAAACGTGGGGATGCGTCCCCGTGGAACACTGCTAGATCCACTTACATCTCTTCAAAGGAGTAATTAATTGACCCCATATGCCCAAATCTATAGGATGCACTAGTCACTCTCCCAATAGTCAATCATTAAATTCTGAAAATTACTCTCGTTTTATTGTTTTAGGCTTAAATTAGGGTTTTATAACAGCAAATATTCATTTTCAGCCACAAAAGACTAAGACGTTTTGATTTTTATGCATATTGTTGACCTAATTAATATCTTGAAACCCTAATTTGCATTGCTGATTTATTTTTACAGCCTTCTAGGGTTGGATATCTAGGGTTTTCGGGCTGTTATATGCGTCTTAAATTTCTGATTTCGCTAATTAATTAAACTCTAGTTTAACTCACTATTTAGCCCTCTTGTTTCATTGGTTGATTATTTATTCAAGGGCTGATTTTATTGCTGCTGTAATAACTTGTTTTCCTGCTGTAATTTAATATCTTTCTTCCAAGTTTTACAATATCCTTTAGCTTTTTCTTCTTTTGTAGTGTTTGGGGATCCTCTTGAGCCTAAAATTGACTTGGAAAACCTTCTAATTTGACTTGGATCCTCATCTCTTCAAATCTGTAATTTGCACTCTCTCACCACCTTATCTTTACCTTGTCTATATTATTTTATTGGTGGTAGATTGAGTACCTACCCGTGAGACCTTAGACTTGATTGTGTCTTACCTAGGGATTCTTGGAGGCTACTAGGGAAGCCTCCCCTGTGTTGGATTTACTCCTTCACCAGAGAGAGGGAAGTTGTTGGCTAGGTCACAGTGGTGACATTTTCCAATGTTTCACTAGTCTTGGTGCCTCATGAAGGCTTTGCACTAAGGTGGTAGATTGTGTGCTAACAGTGTTGATGTGGTGTGGTCATACACTTTTTCTTGTTAGGATTGTTCTAGATGATATAACTTTATAATATTGGACATCACCTATGGGGGATGTGTATTGGATGATGTTAGTACCCTTGTTGATGTATCATTTCCTAAGTTTGAGTTAGAGGGGGGGGGTACTACATATGTTTCCTTGGTGATATAGTCTTTTCTTAAGGTTTGATGATATATTGATGTAATAATCTCTTGGTGGTGGTGTGCCCTAGGTTCAAGCCTAAGTAGAGCTTGTATTTTGTTGTTATTTTTCTACCATGGTGGGACTTTGCTAGGAGAACAACTTTATTTTACATGGTACAACATGTTGATGGAGTGCACCCCTTCATTGACACACATGTTGAGGCAAATCATCATATTTTATTATTATTTTGCTTGAGTGGAGGGACCATGCCCTTGGTCTTGGAGTTTGTTGGGCTGCCCGTGGATTTATGGCATGGTGGATACTCTTTTTGGACGGTTGTTGTACATTAGAAGTTGTGCTAGGAGGTAGTTATGAGGGTGTCCTTGCCCTAGTGGTTATGTTTGACACATGGTTAGCCAATTGTCTTCTTTGTTGGAGTGCCCTTTGCTTGTTCACATGCGTGAGGTGGTTGACACTTCTTTAGGGTGCACCCATGTGTAGTTGGTTGAGCATGTATTTTTTTATTGTTGTTGACTCCATTCTTGCACAAGTTTTAAGGAGTTGTAACCACTTAGGAGCTTATTTATTTATTTATTAAGGTTGTTGCACATTGGAAAAAGAACCCACGAGGAATCTTTTTATTTTTAGAAGTTGTTGAAGACCTTTGACTAGCCTTGCTTGTGGACCACTCCAACGTGGGGGACTCACACATGTGAATTGGTTGCACATTTATTCATGCATCTTGTGGACCACTTACTATTTTGGGGAGGGTGGTTATGGACTCTGGGGTGCTCTCCTAGGGGAGAATATTTTTTGTTTCTTCACTCATACATCTTGGTGTGTGCACTTGGAGAAGTTTTCTAGGTGGATCTTGGGCACATCCTCCTATGTCAGAATATTTTATTGTATTTGCATGCATGCATCTTGGAKGGTGCACTAGATGTGGACCTTGTAGCATCTTTACTTGGCCAAMGTGCCTATTTTTAGTGACGTGCCTTCTCTCTTGTAGATTKTTTTGCACATCTCTTAATATTTTTGGATTGGGCGAGTTCTCTTGGAGAGGATAGAGGCCACATATTCACTTGACATGGTCAACCATTGATTGGGGATAGATCTAACTATTCCAATATTTTATTATTGTTTGACTTGTCATGGAGTTAGTTAGCAAATATTGTATTTTATTGTAAGAGAGAAGAGGCTCCCTCTATATAAAGGAGTTTTCTCTCCATTTGTGAGGTAATGGTTGGGAGATTGGGGATTGAAGGAGTTCTCCCCTTGGGCTACATTGTACATCGTATTGTTAAGATTAGTGGAAGATTGGAGGTATTTGTTCTATTTTATGTGAGGCTTTTATGTATTATTTCACATGTTGTTGATTATTGTAGGAAATCCTCATAATTTGTTATGAAGGCCTTGTAATGGAGTATTTTCCGTTTGGATGGTGTAATGTGAGGATATAATCTCTCTTATACTTTTTGTTGTTAAGTTAAGCTTGCATCTATCAAAGTAAGTTGTTTCTAGAAGTAATATGACATCACCTTCACAACTATGTTTAAGGGTGGCACCCCTAGCTCTCCAAGGTTAATTTTCTGTAGTGATTTTCAGCAAGCTAAGGCTGATTTGTGATATGTGTAACGACCCTTCTTTGCCTTACATATTCATGCACTCACCGTCTTAGATCCATGCTTCTTTGACTCCACTTTACCCAAGATTTAATTGACATTGATCTAGGGTTTCCATCCCCTTATTTTTCTCAAACCATTCATCTTTTCACTATTTTTACAACCACTTGTTTTGTTAAGGCTTACTCTTTAAACATCACCTAGAACCTCCATCCATGGACTTAGCAATCCTACTTAGCAAAGCCCCACTTGTGTTGGAGAAGAGCCAACTTAAAGTGTGGGGAAGTGCTACTAAGGTGATAGTGGGCTGCCTTCTTGAGTTACACAAATCTAACACCTTGGTGCTTGGGACTTTACACTTTGTGGGTGCTAGCTTTTGTTGTAACAAGTTGTATTTATGAGGCTATAGATCAAGTCAAGGAGGCCATCAAAATTGTTTGTGAGGGGAATAGAACAAATACCATCTTGTCTAGGACATTATTGATGATAGATATAATGCTTGGTTCCATAGGCATTTGCATGCAAGAAGAGCTTATCCCAAGATATCTATAATCCATCATTGAAACCAAATATCACCATGATGAAAGACCTCATCACATGCGTTGAGAGGATGGTACCTTGATCCCAAGATTCAAGATCTCATTCTTATAAGGGAAAATAGGACATTATTGATTACAAATGGAATGCTTGACTTCATATGCCTTCGCATTCAACAAGAGGTTATCCCAAGATTTCTACTCTCCACCATTCAAATTAAATATTGAGGTGATGAGGGACTTGTTAACCCCTGGATTTTCTCCCTTGAGAATTTTGAGGGTTAAGAGCGAACATAGTCTACTTTGGCTGGCATTCAAAGATTTTACCTTGATTGAGCACTTGTGTGAGCTAGAGGTTGGTTCCCATCAGAGATAGGTACAAGACTGGTTGGTGGTTGTTTTTGCTTCAGAGATAGAGCTAGCATAATTTCATATGGATTTGAGAGAGATTGTTATTTTTAGCAGGTGCCCTACTTTTTAGGAGACAGTGATCAAAGACTCATATGACAATTTTAAGCAGACAATATTTGTCCTTGCCTAATGCTGTGCTGATGACCCTTTTTCCAGGGATCATGTAGGTACTTTCTATTTTAGTAGGTTGAGCTCCAAGCCTCAGATAAGGATTCTAAGTGTATAGTATTGATCCTTGAGGCATTTTGAGTCTATTGGATCTTTTCCGGGATGACTTCTCAGTACTTTCTATTTTTAGCAGGTGGAGCACTGGGGCTTGCATGTCAATTTCGATTGCATATTTGGAATCCTCACGGAAAATTGAATCCGATGAGTATGATATTATTGACATGCAACGAGATACTATTTTTAGCAGTGTCTATTTTTAAACATTTGACACATGGTGGTGGTCTCATAGTCATCTTGGACATATTCGACAGTTTCCTATTTTTTAGGGCTAGATCCCTATTTTTAGCAGTTTCTATTTATAACAGGGGTGGTTGCCTCCAAAAGTGACAAGTGGCAGGGTTAGATTTCGACATTTGGCAGTGATGCAGTGTGATTGTGGTAGCTGGGTGGCATAATTAATGAAGGGGTGCAGTTTCCAAGGTTTAAAGCAAATAATTATGAGGTGGGTGTATTGATGAGGCGACACAAGTCTATGTGGGCATGATTGAACTAATTAAAGCTTAAATCACCAATCTTTCACTTTCACTCATCATCTCTTCACTTTCCATGCATTAATTCCATTAAATTACCTTTTTAACTCCTCTCATGCGCCTCACCCCTATAAATTAGGCCGCAACTCCCCTCTTGGCTAGCGCATGTCTCTTCTCATCCATTAATAGCCCTTTTCATGCGTTTTCTCCTTCTAATCTCTCCCTCCATGCACCTCTCATCCATCTATAACCCGAGCGCATCTCCTCCACTCTTATTAGCTAATTCCTAACTCTCATATGTGCCTCTAACCCCTCTTCTCCCTCACACATGTGGCGCTCTCCCCCTTCCTCACTCCACTCCCCTTCTCCAATCTCCATGCGCCACTTCTCCCTCTCCCTTTCCTAGTTTCTAGTGCATCTCTCATGCTAGACTCTTCCATAACCTCTCTTTTCCTCACACACATGTTCCCTATTCTCTCTTACTCACCTTATAGTGCGCTTCTTCCCTAAAAAATAGGGCGCAATTCTCTTGAATACACCTATTCTACCTCCTCGTTCGCCTAAGAATCTCACACGTGGAAGTTAACTCTCTCTCCCACTCGTTTTCCCTTCCCCATACACACTCACTTCACTTAGCCTCCCATGCACCTTACCTTCCTTCTTTATCCTCATGTGTGCTCTCATAGTCCTCATTGGGAAATGCCCCCTCAAGGGCCTATATATTGGAGTCTTGGCAACAATTTTCAAGGTCATATTCTTTTGTTGCAGCAGCATACATACTCTCTCTCTCTCTCTCTCTCTCTCTCTCTCTCTCTTCTATTATTCTTTCTTCTTCTTCTAGCTACTCTTTCTTTGTGCGACGATAAATCATTTTATCGATTTTTGTGCTTGTCTACAGTCGTGCAATCAGCCCTATGGCGAGCCATTAATAAAGATATGTTGTGATTGTATCGAGCTTTCGTTCTTGTCGGTATTGTGTCTTTACTTTGTGCATTGATTAGTAGTTCATAGCGTCTTGTTGTGATTAATTTTGATCTTTCAAGTGGTTTTCTTTCCTTATTTCTATTCATCTTTCTCACGCTAACACTGCAGGGATCCTTCCAAGCAATTATACTATCTTTTCCTAACGTCTTGGGCGGTTGTTTACACATTGTCCAAGACAAATTGGCTGCCGTTTTTGTGTTTCTCTTGCAGAAAATCAGACCCAAATCAGCAGCGAGGTACCTATGGACTCCCCCCGGACGTTGGCATGCACCAGCCTAGACGGAAAGGAGGTTTTCCTGTAACAATTGGGGCATTCTCTCCTTGAATTAGCCACTTTTCTATCACTGATTTACATTTATATCAGATCTGATTGGAGGGTGAAAAAGTGTGCTGACATGACCTTTTCTGTCAAGAGGATATACCCATATCCCAAGTTTCAATATGTCATCCATATGCAATGCAATCACTGAAAGGCAATATCTTTGATATTTGGTTATAGTGCAACAGTGGGATTGAGAACCAAGAGATGCTAGGGATTTACTATTATTTTTTGTTGGGGGGGGGGGGTGGGGGTAAATGTTTCTTATATTAATAGAATAAAAAATCTTACAATATTAATACAATTGGCCATGAGTTTACCCAAAGGAGAAGGCAAAGGCCTTTAGATCAAATTGTGGTCCTGGACTTGCAACCTCTTGCATCCCTCCCTAGGAGAATGCCTTTATAGGTTATGGTAGGCTCCAAAAATCCGGTTCTTCAACGTTCATATATTGTGTTATTGAGGTGTAGAACAAAGTGCATCTCTTGGAGGAAAAGTAAGATTTGCATCAATGGTACAAATTTTCATCCAACATTGACTCATCTAGATGAATTCAGTGCTTGGTGAGGTGGTTTGCTCTATGCCAGTCATTTCTGTTACATGGCATGCAGTTGACATTGCTTGTCATTTTGTAACAGCTTCAGAATGTGATTTTTGAGTTTATTCGAGAGGAGCATGTGGTCTATACATGAAGCATTGAACTGTGGGATTGTGGATAGCAGATTGGAGGATTTCCAGCAGGTGGACTTCCATTATCGTCATTTCTGGTTGTTAATCTGCTGCACAACTCAGAGGCAGGCTGCAGACTGTTTCTACAACTTGTGTGATCCATATAAGTTGTTTATGTTCTGGGACAAGCAGTTGTATGTCAAATGATCATTAAGGGAGGGTATTAGAATACATGTGTAATGGTCATGTCTAGTACTTCATATTTTTGAGTTAGAAAAATACACTTTAGAACAAAGTCAATGTGTTAAGACTTTAGATTATCTTAGACATTTAATTATCATCTTATTAAGTAGAATACGAACAATCACTTCCTCTATGTACTCACATAAAATATTTTTGAGAGCTGTTGCAAGGCCTATTTGAATGGTTCGCTCTCACATTTTTGTTGGTAGATTTTCTACAAACTGTTGTATGTGATTTTACTTAGAGAAGTATGCTGATCACCAAACATCTAGGTGGACAATCAGCCTTGGAAATATGGTAATCACCAAACACATGGTTAGTGCCACTTGATGTTCATCACCATTATCCATGCAGCCAAAACCCAGATGAACCTGGCTTACTACTCTATGGTTCCACATGCTAACATGATCATTATCACTCATAAAGTAAGGGAAAGTAAATAGTGAAAGTGTAGGTTTTTTGGTCCTGCAAAGGTGCTAACTTATTGAAAGTCATTCTGCATGATACCCTAGTGTAGCCAATATGTTTAAATGACATTTGGTTCCCTTAAGGGGGTAACTTGCCACAACATAAGGAAATTTACATTAGCATGGATACAAAACCAATATCCTAGCATCATGATTACCAATTATAAGGTTGTCGATGGCTCATGTTGATGCAAACTAATATGGTTAATAACAGAGACACGATTTAAATTATACATGAACATACCTGATGTAAGAAAAAAATGATGTTGCAATGCCTTTGTGGTGAATGAAGTGCTCTTGGATCACAAATTGAGTGCTTATATATGTGTTGATACAGTGATGATTTTATACTAGATAGGCTGCTAAATAGAGGAGGAGGAGGAGGAGTATTAATGTGAGAACGAAGGGATATGCCACTGGAAAGGTTGCCTGTAACATCACATAGATAACGACCACAAGCGAAGAAGAAGAAGAGGAGGAGGAAGAGTATTGATGTAGAGGACAAAGGCTGCATTGAATGTGTTGCCGCCTTTATACAAACCTCGAGTTTAGCGTGGAAAAACTTTATATCCACTGGGTGTGTCCTTGGGGGCAAGTCTCGAGTCAAGGTGCTGTCACCTGATCCTCGACTCCTTCGTCTAGGCCAACTCCTAGCGAAGCCAAGGGGGTAGTCCCTAAAGAAAAATAAATCGAAGGTTTGATCTAGTCTAAGAACAAGAAATGGAATCTAGGAGTTTTTATTACAACAATAATAGCAAGATGAGATTTCAACAACAATATATAATAAGAATTATACTAGTAGCATATATGACATGTAAAATAAAATTGCTTATGCTTGAAAGTAAGGCATTCAAGATACTTTGTATGAAAGATACAACTTACAAAAGGATACAAGTACTTGAAGTAAAATAATAAACAAAATAATGTAGACCAGTGCCAAGTATAATGAAATTGATGCGATATTGTGTACCACAAGTTGTAAGACTTGCAAGTGTGTTGCTTGTAAATTTTGAGAATTTGCTTAATGTTGAGTGATTATTAGATGTTGAATAAGGTTATTATGAATTTTACTTGATCATTGTATGCAAAGTGTTACTTGAAGATAAAGCTAATCTAGATGTGGCCTCTTAAGAGGCTATCCCTCAGATTGGAATTTGCGGAGAACTTGCCGAAGTCCAAATGACTTCACCAACAAGCTCACTAAAGGTGCCGGAGGTCCAACACGGGGAGAAACCTAGATCTCAAAGTTCCCCTCTTACTTCACACACTCCCTTTATGCGGTTTCCAACCAAAGCAATAACAACTTTCGAGATTGTCCTAATTAGGCTAAATCTGCACTGACCATCCCCTGTTATGCGTGAATATTACTTCCAAAGATCAAGACCAAGCTCGCAATGGAAGGGTCAGGAACATACACCGGGGAGCTGAGGGGATGGTTTTTTTTGCAATAAATTGAAAATTGCAAAAAAACAAAATATTTTCTAATTAAAGTAAGTCCACATTGTCCAGCCTTTGTTTGGCGTGAGCCTACTTAGGGGAGTTGAGGGGATGGTTTATTTGCAAAAGGAAAATTAAAAGTAGATTGCTTGAAAGGAAATCTAATCTAACAATTAGTATTCCACTTTGCAAAAATGAAAATCTAATCTTGTTGAGATTTGGGTACCTTGGAAAGTGGTCCCCATGTGCTTATGAGTCTCTAAGCACAAAGGGGGAAGACTATTACCCTCATACTTTACTTTATGATTCTAATTTCACTTTGACTTAGGAGTTTTAAGTCAAAAGTGAA
>ML779344.1:35870-47531 GCA_009831015.1 Picea engelmannii
CACTTGAGGAAGAAAGGGAGGAGTAATGAATGATAATGAATGTGAATTGGCTTTATGGAGTGAAAGAAATGCATGGAGGCCAAATTTAGCTTTCTAATGCATTTCCTTTTGCTAAAATTGACAAAAGCATGAGTGAGTTATGGCTAAAAGGAAATTCGCCCTATTTTTTAGGGAATTTCCTAATTTTTAGGAAAATACGGTTTAAACTCAACTGGAGACGAATTTTAAGGAGCCGATGCATGACAAGTGAAGGGGTGATTATACAGAGGAATATACGGCTAAATTTAGGCCCAGTTATGTGACTCCCTTTTCTCAATTAATTATTTATTTATGCTAAAGTCTTGGAAATATGCGAGCCATGACTAGGTGGATGCCACATCACTCTGTAACTCTGCCACATGTCGATCTCCGAGGGTGCCACTTGGCATTGCATGGATGATGATTGTACCTACTAAATATAGAAATTTCTAAAAATAGAATCCAGTTCCTAAATTCTAGAAAACTGTCCACATCACCCAGGATAACTGGGAGAACACCGCCACATGTCACTGTCTAAAAATAGACACTGCTAAAAATAGAAAGTCGTTCGAATGCCCTTTACTTGATACTCATTGATCTCATCTTTGCGCAGGGGCTCCAAATATGCGATCAGAATTGACATGCGAGCCGTTGTGCTCAACCTGCTAAAAATAGTAAATTGTGCTACATCATCCCGGAAAAGATCCAAAAGACTCTGGATGTCTCAAGGATCAATATTGCACGCTCAGAATCTGAATTCGAGGCCTAGAGAAAAACTTGCTAAAAATAGAAAGTTCTTGCACGTCTCCCAAAAAAGTGTCATCATGCCTCTAGAATCGTGCAAGGACTCATAGTGTATGCTCAGAACTGCTCCAAATTGTCAAGAGACCCACTCAAACCGTGTCTCCTAAAAAATAGCAACACCTGTTGTATGTATACATCTCTCTCAAAAATGGCTGGAAGCCAAGTCAACTCTAACTCTGAACCAAACAATCATGTACCAATCATATACCCGCCTTCAATGGGAACCAACCTCTTGCTCAACACTAGTGCTAAACTCTGGGAGAATCTCAAAATGCCAGTCAAAGGAATGTATGCTCACTCTTAACCTCAATATTTTCAAGGGTGAAAATCTAGGGGTTAACATGTCCTAAAACAACAAACAAATGACACTAAGTAGCTTGATGATACAATGAAAATACTCTTTAAAATAATCACTTTATGCATTTCAAATTTTAGATAAAAGAACTTGCAAAATTGAAACTTCTACTTTAGATCTAGCTTTTTAGATATTGAAAATTGGATCTAGATCTAAGTAAGCATGCATGCAATAAAGAAAGAACTAAATCTAAACTTTAAATTCAAACTTAGATCTAACTAGAGCATGCAAATAAAAGTAACCAAAAGAATGTGAGACTTTTATGAAGGAGAGATAGAAAATCTTGATCTTGGAACTCCTTGGGCAATGGGGTCCTTTTGGTGGAATGAAGAGGGAAATGTCTTGAAGATATTGAAGAAAGATAGATGCAACAAGCTCCACCAATCCTTCAATGTGTTGAGATCCTGAAAGCTTCACAATACTTGGACAACAAAGTTAAATTCTTGTTGCCACCTACAATGGAAACTCAATGACAAGATGAGTTAAGATAAACATATAATGCACATAAAAATTCCAAAATAAATGAGCAATAGGATTACAAACTCAAACTAGATTAGTAATCCTATCCTATTGAGCAACAATGCTCTTACAAAGGCCAATATTCAACAATTGTTAAATAACAAGTACATGAAATAACATCAACTCAAAGATTTAACATTTGACAATCATCCACAAATGAGACAGACCACCAATGACCTCCAAAGTCTTCCTTTTTTATTCCAATAACATCAAATCCTTACAACAAGTATTACATCAAGCATCATCTAACTCCCATTAGCCAAAGATGGAGGGGTCGACTTGCTTTTAAAGAGTTTTGGGTGATAATATTAATCCCAATGAAGGGTGCATGCCAAGTGGAGAGGGCGCATCACTTGATGAGCTTGTGGGGAAATGACACCTCTCTACAAGCTAGAGTGACTCGCCATGCAAGAGGTATATTAGTGAGGGTAAAACTCGCCACATGTGATTGGTAGGTGGAGAGGGCGAGTCATCCCTCTTGGGATTGACGCCTCTCCTCCTTGATGCGCCACATATGCTAGAGAGGGCGAGTCACTATCTTGGGATATCCACCCTTGGACAAATCATCAATCAAGTCGCCTTCCTCTCTAGTTAACTTGCCACATGTTTCTAGAAATCAAGACATGAGAAAAACATGTCTAAGACACGTTTCCTAAATAATAGGCTTGCTGTTTTTTATTGATTTTTTGCCTTTTATTTGTTTTTTTGTGAGAGAAATTGATTTTGAGTGATCAAAATCACTTATTTTCACTCACAAATTGGATACTTTGGTAAAGTGGGTATTCTTAGTCCAAAAACGAATATCCCCAAGGCGTATAATGCCTCCTAGTACCACTTTTTTTTTATTTACGACCAAATTACAATTAAAAATTCCGTTTTACGGAATTTTTTTTATTGATTCAAAACATTAAAAATCCTAAGGGGTACTTAGTGCAATTTCCATATGATTCAAAAGTGATGACCTAGCATGGTAATATAAACATTTAGACATTAGACTTGAATTTTCCAAGCTAAGGCCTAATCATCAGTACACACTCCAACTTTGGAGGTATTGAGTGAAAAAACTTAGAAATTATAACTCACCTAAAAAGAATTTCAGGCAAGAAATAATTAACGAGTGAAAAAAAAACACTCTAGAGTATGTACTCATGATCAAGTCTTGGAGGCCAATCCTTTTACAAAATCATCATGCTAATCTCATCTTTTTACAATGCCCCACCAGGGATAGAAATGCGAAAAAAAAAGGTGGTCAATTTGACCAGCTGGACTTCTGAACTCTGAACGTTGAGCAACTGTTTGCTCAATCTTTGGCAGCTCAACTGCAAGTCCATCCTAGTGCAACTTGGTGGATAACAGAATGAAAAATTTATGCATGAAATTATGTTACAAATAATAGAAGATAGTGCACATTATTAAGGATAAAATGCATTGTAACTTTATGGGAAAGGGTCAATGGCCTACCCCTATCTATACTGGTAGGAAAGGGGTAAACCTGCATTAAATGCATGCAGGCTGTCCTAGTAAGCATGTGGTATGTCAATCTACCTTCTACAGTAGGTCACGTTCCTTACAATAATTGCATCTTTTTATCAGTTTTTATTCTCGTCTCTTTCTCTTCTAAAAATATTTACTCTTCTTTGTCTCTTAGTACACAAAAGATGCATTTTATGGTGTCTTTGTCTATATGGTTTATCTTGTGCCAGGACTTAACAATTGAATTGTTTTTATGCTCAAATGTTAGAAATATTATTATTTTCCAGCACACCCCTTACCTAATGGTTCCAACACATAGCTCACATTTCATATTGAGGTTGATTGTGTGTCCTATATATTTAGACGCTATGACAGGTGCTATCATTTGGGACCTGGGTATAGCAACGCGACCTTGGGTCAATCAACTGGTGTATGAAATCTGATCAAGTTTTTCTTTCCTACAGTAGTTGAGTAGGCATATATGGAGTCCACTTGATTGACATAGTATCCCTCTCTCTTTATTTCATGTCCATAGTGCAGGGATTATCATGCCCTTGAAAGGATTATTCAGAAGCATCAACAAATTGTCTGTAAACCACTTAAAACTTGGCTATCAGATGGTGATGATTTATTTGATTTTGGATGACATTCAGTTTTAGGAGTCTCTCGAGCTGCTGAGTTAGCCCATTGGATTTTGTCTGGGGTGCATGCCTTCTATTGACGTTCTCATATGTATATAACTAAAGAGGAAATGCACTCTGCAATTCTTGCAAGTTCCTGAGTTTTGTTACACTTCATTTTATCTTCATGAAGACTTGCCATATGAATGGTTGTTTTACTTTTCTGCAATAAATTTTGTAAATCTTGCCAAATCAATGATTAATTTAAATGCATTTTCCATACTTGGTTTTTTATGGAGTGTTGAAATTGATCTATTTTCATTCCTTGATTTTTTATTTTATTTTACAAATTATTTGAATTTACATCCTTCCAAGGAATGATCTTAATAAATGATACAAAGTAGCTCTTTCCCATTTTTTGTATAATTAGAATAGTTTCAGCAACTTGACTCTTAAGTGAGCAATTTTCTTTTCTTCTCTTTCAGGTGAAATATTTGAAAGAATTTGGGATTGACAATAGAGATCTAGGAAGATTGATATCCTTGAGGCCACGACTTCTTGCTTGTAACATTGAGGAGGAATGGAAGCCTCTTGTGAAATACTTATTCTATCTTGGAGTTCAGCGCTCTGGCATGAGGAGATTACTTATAAAAGAACCTTCTATTTTCTTGCTTAATCTGAGATATAATATTGCTCCCAAGGTATTGGTTTTGAGTTCTACCAAGTATAGCTGTTCATATTCTTGTCCTCATCCATCTCATAGTAGTCAATATTTGCATCATTTTGATTTCTGAGTAAAGAGATTTCAAGCTACATTTCTTAAGGTGAAATTCATATCAGCTCTGCTGAATGTAAATGTGCACGAATGTTCAGGAAGAGGTGTATATGTGTTTATAAATAATAACACTGGCACACCAGGAGAACAAAATTTCTTTATATGTGTCTATCTCCACATGTTCCTATGCTGTGTTGGACATTGGTATGCAATTAAATATGAATGGAAAGCAAAGGCAGAACTTCACAACTAATCTTGGTCATCCTGTCTTTTCTGAAGGTTCGTTTTTTGCGTGCAATTGGAGTTTATGATGAAGCTGTTGGTGCAGTTCTTGCTAAATTTCCAAAATTTTTAACGTACAGCCTTGACAAAAAAATTCGGCCAGTGGTATGTGTCTATCTTCCTCTTTTCTTTCTTATATATGACATAGCCTTGTATTGATTTTTTCTTTAATTTATAAATTATAGTGCATGAAAATACTGTTGGTCAATAGAGATATTATATCATTTCTATTCTCATTTATAATCTTGTCGGTTAATAGTGTCATAAATTATACACCTTGTCATCGGATTTTCCCTTGTGTGACAATTTCTGTTTGGTTGGTTTTGTAGAATGTCTTTTTGCTGAGATTAAATCAGAGACTTTTTTTTCCTCTAATATTTTGATATGATTAAACATAATATTATTTGTTTGAATTTGTTTTCTATGAGATTATAGGATTACTACCTTAGGTATTTAGTCCATTAATTGTCAGGCTTCCTTAGTACTAGATCACGATTCTGTGGTATGAGCAATTTATGTTTGATAGAATCCCATCCTTTAGGCAGAAAAAATCATTTTGACTGAAATGCAACTCTTAGATTGCCATTAAGTAGAGCACTATTTGACAAACCAAGCTATTGCAATGCAACATGCTTATTTTTAGTTTTTTTCTATGTGCTGTCAACTCTTCTTTATTAAGCGAAACTTTGATTGCTAGGACAATCATGGAGTTTAATATGTATGTAATATCAGAATAAAGAAGGAATAGCATTGCATTGGGATGAAGTCCATTTTACAAGAGCCAAAACATGGTCTCAAATGCTGCACAAAAAAGTGAGCAAGATCTCTGACATGCGGGCCCCTAGATCTCTGGAGTCTGGATACTGGAAGAAAGCAAACTGCTAAAAATAACAGTTTCCTGGAATCTGATGAAACTAACTCTGGAATGAGCTCTGATCAATGTCAATGTCTAGATGCACCTGCAATGCAACCAATGTGATAAAATCTTGCTGGATTTTAACCCTCCGGTTGCACAAGTACAATTGGGGGTTAACAAGACCAAAACAACTTATTTCCTTCAACAATTTCCTTTGATTTATCTAGCTTCTTCCTCAAGGACACAATTTGAAATATTCATAATAGAAAGTTTAGATAATGATGCCACACTTCTAGCAACCAAGTAGAGGCTCCTTGACAGGGTATCAAGGAAGGAGGCTACACACCCTTCTTCTAATTGGGAAGCCCTTTACATTCAAATAGGTTGTTAGCTGTTTTGTTTAGTAGGTTATAATAGAATGGACCTTACATATAATGTCTTCATTTGTTTTGTCTGCCTTTGAATAAGTTTTCTTAGATTGCATTTATTATTTGCAGTACTTCTTTCTTTTTGTTCTGTTCTTGCTTGCAATAGCAACCTTCACAAAGCCTTTAGCCCCATAAGTAGGTAGGAAAGAAATAAGCTCCCAGATGATTAGGTCCACTATTTGAGTCTTATGCTCGTGAGGCTTAGTGGACATGTGTTAAAATAATTGATGTGCTCATTTTACCATAGACAATATCAAAATATTGTTACCCAACCATAGGCACGCAGCCACCCCTGAGCACCTTTAACCTTTGACAGAATTATTCCGGAAAGCCATACTAGAACCAACAGATAAACCCTAGCTGCTAACTGCAGCAACAACTCAAGACAAGTAGAGCGCTCCTTCTCCAGGGGTAGTGCACAAGAGAGAGAGTCTCCATATTCACAAAACAAGTACCATACACAACTGCAGCTGCACTACTCTCTTAAACTTGCGCCATACTTAGCCAGAATATTACCAAGAGTATCACCGAGAATGTCACCAAGAGTTTCACTATGCACCACCAAGAGCCACCCTAGCAGATGCACCTTCCTTGTATGCCACTGCAACTCCAAACTTGCGCTATACCAGCTGAGAGAGTGAGTATGATGAGTGAACAAATGAGTCAAGACGTCCTCTATTTATATTAATCTGTCCATTGACTTTTCTGGCTAGGCTGATCTGACTTTCTGGTAATTCTATTCTAATATTATTTATTCTGCTAGGCCGACTTGTCTTCTAGGGTTTTTACACATTTGTTTAGGGTTTCCCTTGCTTCTGGAATATTCTATTCTAGCCAAAGGTTACATATGGAGGTTAATACCTCTCGCAACTACCATAATATCAACACTCCCTCTTAGCTAGAGAGGTATTAACAAGTAGCATCGTCATAGCCACACATGCTATCAACTCACGAGCAACATCACCACTATCATTATCATCTGATAGCATCGATTGCATCATCTCTCGAGGCCATACTCCATTTGAGTCGAGGCCATACTCCATTTGAGTAATCGGGCATGATGCTGAATAAGTCACTCACTCAACAGAGTGATACAAGGACCATTCTTCTAATCTGGACATATACTTAGAAGAATGACTATCCCAACAGATGTTGAGTGTCCTCAATGGCTCCAAGAACCATCCTCTCCTGTGTCCACTGCATCATCTCTAAGCTGTATGATCATATCTAAGTTGTACTAGCATGATGCTCTGCATCATATCTAAGTTGTACTAGCATGATGCTCTGCATCATTTCTAAGTTGTACTAGCATGATCATATCTAGCATGATGTGGACTACCATCTACATCATCTCTAAGCTGTACTAGCTGTTGAAATTACTAAAACAACTAAGAGGGGGGGGTGAATCAGTTGTTGTTGTGCTTAAACAATTTTAAGTCTATTAAAACATTCTTAATCTTTCTTCAAGTGATTATCAACATTATACAACATATGGACAGTAAAAGTAAAGAGCATCGGTCACACATAAGGTATACAGAGAGACAGATTTTCACGAGGAAACCCATAAAGGGAGAAAACCTCTTCTTCTTTGAAATGATAGGCAGTCTTTTAAGTTCTGTACATCATCTTTAATTGAGCACCAACTCAATGTGAGGCTGCTACCTCTGTTTTACAAGCTGCAACTTGTTTGAGAGCACCGAATCTCTTGTTTCTCTAGCACCCACTAGAAGGAAGCACCAACTCCCCTAATGTTCCAGCACCAACTTCCAGTTACACAGGCTCCAACCTGTATAACAGAGAACACTTGTTCTCCCCTGCACCACCCTGCCACCCTGGTTTCTCTGGCTGCAACCAGATGGAAGCAACAACTCCCTGTGTTCAAGCTCTCTACTTGAACCTCTGAGGACAACAGTCCTCCCTAGCACCTCCCAACCACCCTGGAATATAAATGAACAATTAAACAATCAACTACACAGATAAATCGGTTCTTACCACTTCTTCTTTGTTCTGTAAATCTGGTCTTCTTCTTACTGTTCTACAACTCTTCTCTTCCTTTGTCTGTTCTGCAAATTTGCTCTGCTTCAACTTGTTCTGTCATTCTGCTCTGCTTCAACTTGTTCTGTCATTCTGCTCTGCTTCAAGTCTTTTCTTCATCTGTTACTCTTCTCTGAGTGTTATATCACACTGTGCACATTTTTCAGTCTCACACTTCGCATATTTTCAGTCTCACAATGCGCATCTTGATTTTCCCTTTCTTATAGTTTAATTCATTTTTCATCCAGAACTCCCTCACCTCGCACAGTCTGTCTCTTCCTCTTTTATGCACCACACCCGCAGCCATCCATCTTCGCATCTCCTTCGGCAAAAGAAAAACAATCGTCCAAGCAACTAAAACACCAACCGATCGACAATCATAAGTCCGTTTCGCTAACAGATTCATAACTGATAAATTAACTGTGTGAGAGCACAGTAGCCCTCCGATCATATTCAAGCTTATTTGCACCGTTGGATGGGGTTATTAATCTTGCCTTTAAATCGGGTTTCGGCATTTCGGAATACCTGTGGCCAAGTATCTCGACACTTCATGTCGCGATCTCCGAAGCTCCGATACAGAGCTTTTCTGCGCTAGCTCCTTCCTCTATAAGACCATGGCTATGATCAAGCGCTTATGCAAAAAGTGCTTTTCGCGAATTCGTCTTTCGTGAGTCTGGAGATGAGGCATCTCGACTCTCCAAGTCGCGATCCCCGAAACCCCGAGATGGAGCTGAGATCAACGGTCCACGATCTCGATGAATCTACGGTCCAGATTTCATCGTGAATTCGCATCTCGCGATTCCTTCGATGGAGGTCCTTGTCACTCCAAATTGCGATAAGCGAAACTCCGAAATGAAGCTTAGATCAACGGTCCGAACACACTTTGATCTGACGGTTGGGAATAAATCGCGATTTCCCATCTCGCGATTTCGGCGTTAGGGGTTCTTGTCACTCCAAGTTGCGATAAGCGAAACTCCGAAATGAAGCTTAGATCAACGGTCCAAAACACATCGTGAATTGACGGATGGGATTAAATCGCGATTTCGCATATTGCAATTTCGACGGTTTTGTTTCTTACCTCTCCAAGTCCCGAGTCGCGAAACTCCGAAATGGAGTCGACGGTCCAGATCAACCTTGATCTGACGGCTGCGATTAAATCGCGAATTCGCATATCGTGATTTCAATTGTCATATCTCTTGCCTCTCTAAGACGCGAGTCGCAAAACTCCGAAATGGAGTCGACGGTCCAGATTAATAGCCCTGATCAACACTTGATCTGATGGTCATCGGGAAACTGCATCCAGAAAAAGAATTAGCGATCATCCTCCTTGAATTTCAAAAATGTACACTCGCTCGGGGGTTTCCTTGACCTTTTCAAATACAACTTCATCTGGAAATACAATTTGATCAACTTCTACCACATTACTTGTTCGATTAAGCCATTGAAAGTGCAACAAACCCTCATCTCCCCTAGCTACACGAATACGTCCTTTCCGAGTATCTGGCACAACTCGTGTCCCCTCCAGAGACATCATTCCAGCCCGAAACTCCAGTAACCATGAGCGTTAGACACGACAGTAATAGCTTTGAAAGCTTTCGTTAGTTGAAAAGGAAAAGATGATGCATTGCAACATATGGAATCCGTTATGACCAAACCCTACAAATCCTTCCTGCAACGTCTTCTCATAATGCACATCTATTTCATACTTTCTGTACTCATGCCATCTTCACTGTTGTGCTTGCCATCAATGACAAGTATACAAGCATGCGCTGTCTGTTAAAGATTTGCCAACATTCTCCCCCTTTGGCATTGATGGCAACTCAAGCACCCACATGCATTCGGACTCTCCTCCCAAACTCTTTTCTCCCCCTTTGACATCAATGTCAAAGAAGAAACATGCTCCCCCTGATCTGTTGCAAAACATACTCCCCCTATCAACTATGAACTTTGTGGAAATACACCAGATATTCAATAAGTAGTCCCCCTGACCAGGTGAACAGATTAGACACAAGAAATTATAACCTCCAACTTTTGACGAAGATATCCAAAAGGGGTTGCTGCTAAAGGTTTTGTAAATATATCTGCAATCTGTTCTGTAGAAGGTATATAATTCAGTTGAACAATTCTGTTTGTAACTCGTTCTCTGAGAAAATGGTACTTTTTTGGAATATGCTTAGTCTTTGAATGAAGAACAGGATTCTTGGAGAGACTAATGGCACTGGTGTTATCACAGTGAATTGGAATGGGATCAGTGTAAGTTACCTTCAAATTTGCAAGAGTTTGTATCATCCATAAAATTTGTGTGCAGCAGGTAGCAACAACAATGTACTCTGCCTCTGTAGTTGATAATGAAATGGATCCTTGCTTTTTACTAAGCCATGCAACTAATGAGTCACCTAGAAAGAATGCTCCTCCACTAGTGCTTTTTCTCTCATCAACACAATTTGCCCAATCTGCATCTGAATAAGCAGTTAACTGGAAATTCTGATTTCTGGGATACCATAGACCATAAGTCATTGTTCCCTTCAAGTATTTGAATATCCTTTTGACACCTACCAAATGACTTTGTTTAGGAGCAGACTGATAATGACCTACCATTCCAACAGCTTGCATTATATCAGGACGGGATGCTGTGATGTACAAAAGACTGCCTATCATAGAGCGATATGTCCTTTGATCAACATCAGGTGAGACATCATCTTTACTCAGCTTGCAACCAACCACCATAGGTGTGCTAACTAGAGAGGAATCTCCATCTGAAATTTCTTTCAAATATTTTTCTTGAGAAATAAATATTCCTGCAGAACTTTGTTTTACTTGTAAGCCAAGAAAATATGACAGTTCTCCTATCATGGACATTTCAAATTCTATTTGCATAGAGTTAGCAAACCACTGGATAGATGATTCATTAGTACAGCCAAAAATAATATCATCTACATAAACCAAAACAACTAGTAAATTATCACCTTCAGACTTAATGTAAAGGTTATTGTCAACAGTACCTTTCTTGAACCCTTTTTCTTGTAAAAATTTGTCCAGTCTATAATACCAGGCTCGTGGTGCTTGTTTTAGTCCATATAAGGCCTTTTTCAACTTACAAACATAATTAGGATTATCTGTCAATGAGAATCCTTCAGGTTGCTCCATATATACTACTTCCTCTAGATCTCCATTAAGAAATGTTGACTTAACATCCATCTGATAAACTTTAAATTTTTTATGACATGAATAGGAAAGAAACATTCTGATGGCTTCCAATCTTGCCACTGGTGCAAAGGTTTCATCGAAGTCCTGACCTTCAGCTTGTGCATATCCTTTACAGACCAATCTGGCTTTATTTCTAACAACTTGTCTTTTTTCATTCATTTTATTCTTGAACACCCATTTGGAACCTATTATATTTTTATCTTCAGGTCTAGGGACAAGCTCCCAAGTATTGTTCTTTTCAATTTGATCAAGCTCTTCATTCATTGCTCTAATCCAATCATCATGCTTGC
>ML779344.1:47631-67757 GCA_009831015.1 Picea engelmannii
TTATGCCTTGCTGTAGTGGCTTTGATGCTCTCCAGCTCAGACCTGAGGAGCTCGACTCGTTCCTGAGCTGAGAGGCTCGGCTTGGACGCAGAAGCCTTATCCATCGCGCTGAAGAAACGGAGCAGGAGGAGGCCGACGGGGAACGCGAGAACACTAGGGATGGAGGCTGAGTGAGCAAGCTGCCTCTTAAGAAGAAGAAACGGGTCTCTTCCCCGAGGGTTTGCCCAGCCCGAGTCGGATTGCGATCTCAGATCTGAGGCGAACTCGTCCGACGGAATGATTACGGAGGTAGGAATCTGCTGGTACTTCAGGAGGATCACGTGGTGATTTAGAACTCGGGAACCGGAGGGCTTAAGGGATGGCGTGAGAATAAGTCTCTTCATTTACCTTTATTCGTCCTTTGCTCAGGAAGGATCCGATATTTGCTTGAGCATCCGCTTGACCATTTAGTTTTCTGAGCACGTGGTGGATTTTTGAATCCTTGAATTGACTGAGAAGGATGGCAGATTTCCTGTACAGCTGTGCTAAAGAGCAATCCTTAGGCGTTTTTTTTAAAATGAGAGTTTCCAGGACCTGTTTGGAGTCACCAAATATTCTAATTGATTCGATTCCCAGATTTAATGCCTGGCGGAGGCCTTGCCACAGCGCGAGAAACTCCGCTTGATTGTTGGTAGCATGGCCTAGCCCCCAAGCGTACACCGTATGAATGATGCCTGAAGGGTCCAAGATGATTCCCCCACCTCCTGCCTGACCCGGATTGCCTTTCGAGGCCCCGTCGAAGAAGAGGCACCATTCATTGAGGGTCGCCCTCCAAAGTAGAAACTCCTGCTCCTCCAGCCTTATTTCCCAACTTCTGATAGGGGTTAAGGGGATAAGAATGTTTCCAGAGTTGTTTGTGATGAATGCCTTGATCCAATTTTCTTCCTCCCCCGAAAGAGGGACAGAGTTCCTTAAATTGGCCTTTCCTTTTAAAGCTTCTGACAGCAACATTCTGGCCTGGATGGCTACCTGG
Organism: Picea engelmannii; assembly: GCA_009831015.1. Classification (NCBI taxonomy): domain Eukaryota; kingdom Viridiplantae; phylum Streptophyta; class Pinopsida; order Pinales; family Pinaceae; genus Picea; species Picea engelmannii. Next base: position 48,644 of record ML779344.1, read on the forward strand.
GAAGGCAGTCTGCAAGTTTCATTGAAAATCCTGTTATTTCTTTCTAACCAAATTTTCCAGCAGGCGAATTTTGGAGCCCACATCCACACTGTTTTTAGCAGGTGTTTTTTGTGTAGGATAAAAGGGGACAGGGACTGCCAGTTGAATAAAAAATTAGAGGCCGAGGAAGGAAGGCGGGGCAAGGCATCTCCCAGAAGATGAGTCCAAACTTCTCTGGAGTAATCACATTCAAAGAGGAGGTGCTCGGGGGTTTCTTCGTTGGTTTTACATAAAGGACATCGGGAGGGGCCCTCCCAGCCCCTCTTTTTGAGCATATTGAAGGTAAGAATGCTGTTGTGGGTTAAGGCCCAAGCAAAATGGTCCACTTTTGGGAGAGAAGGGAAGTTCCAGAGTGCTTGCCACCGACCAGGATTAGGGGGGACCCAGGGAGAATTTAGAACTGCCTTGTAACCTGCTGCAGCTGAATAGTTCATAGTGGGGGATCCCCATCCTCTCTTGTCTCTGTAGTTGGCCCCTACTGGGGCTTTCCCGTGGAGATACTCGAGCAGAGTCGTAGCTTCTCCATGTAGCTCCTCCGGATAATGCCCTAAATTCCAATTGTGCCAGGAGAGATGGGGGTCGCTTTTCCAAGTGGAGATATCCCAAAGAGTCTTCCGATTGTTGGCTAATAACCACTCCCCAATGTTCTTAATGTCCAGGAAACCTTTGAGCGGAGGGTAGCCAAGAATGGAGTCCTCCATTATGCGAATTTTTACCCCATTACCCGGGATCCAAGTGAGATTGGATTGAAAAAAGGCCAGGGCTCTTAGGCAGAGAAGAAAAATTGGGGAACCTGTCGTGCCTTTGGTAGGCCTCTCTAAACATCGATCACGATCTCCTCGGAAATATTTTTTCCTAAGGACTTGCTTAGACCATGTTCGTTTTCCTGTGATCATTTGCCAGAGCATCTTGCCTCCCATGGCTAGATTGTGGACAGCAACATCCCGAATGTTCAGGCCCCCTTCGAACTTGGACTGCTTGACCTTGGACCAGTTAATCAAATGAATCTTTCTCGAGTTGTTCTTACCTCCTTCCCACAAGAATTTTCTCAACAGAGCATCAATCTTGTTTGAAATTGTCTTGGGGGCTATTAGGACTGAACACTGATAAATGGGAAGACTTGAGAGGACAAAATTCATGAGCACTACTTTTCCTGCTCTGTTTAGCCAATTGGCTCCCCAGACTTGGATTTTGTGTTTGATCTTGTCCACCATAGGCAACCAATGTGCCACCAGAGCTCTGCCTTTGAAGATCGGAATCCCGAGGTAGATGAAGTTATCCCAAACTGTGAGGCCTTCCATATTTAGAATGCGCCCAATTTGCTGCATATCCTGAGGGGAGCAGTTCCAGCCGTAGATCTTGCATTTGTTGTAGTTGATTTCGCTGCCAGAACAAGATTTATAGAGATCTAATTCAGTATTGAAGCTCCGGGCTGATTTAATGCTGGCCGCTCCAAGAAGCAGCGTATCATCTGCGAACTGAGCGTGGCTTACTTCTTTGGTGGAGGGGGTGATTTGGATTCCAGGAATAGATCTGTTTAAGAGGCAGCTTTGAAGTTGGTAGCTCAGCACAACAGCTTGGATGACATACAGCATAGGGGACATAGGGCAGCCTTGTCTGAGCCCCCGAGAGGCTTGAAAAAAATTTGCTGGGCGACCGTTGATTAATGGGGCAATCCAAGGTGCAGCAATGCAGGCCTTTATCCATCCTATGAACTTTTGAGAGAAGCCAAATTTCAACATTACTATAAACAGGAATTCATGACGAACCCGGTCAAAGGCGTTAGCAAGGTCCAACTTGACTACCATTCCTTTCTCTCGTTTTTTACAGCTTGTATGAATGGCTTCCTGAACGAGGATTATGTTGTCCAGGATTTGTCTCCCATGGACAAAACCGCCTTGGTTTTCCGGGATCAGCGTTGGCAGGATTTTCTTGATCCTGTTTGCAATTATCTTTGTAATAATTTTATACCCGGTGTTGCATAGCGAGATTGGTCTGAACCTATTGAAGGTCTTTGCTCCTTTTTCTTTTGGAATGAGTGCGAGAAACAACGAATTGGTGCTTCCTCCCAATCTGGTGCAGACCTGAGACTTCCTTACCATTTTGCAAAGATCTTTATGAATGATGTCCCAACACTGAATAAAGAAACGAGCGGTAAATCCGTCTGGCCCCGGGGCCTTATCAGTGTGCATATTGAAGACCACTTGCTTGATTTCCTGATCGCTGATCGGCCTATTCAACGCCTGATTCTCATCCCTGGTTATCAGATTTGGCACCTCTGAAATAGGGTAGGCGAGAGGGTTCAAATCATCCGTAGTTGTTGCCGAATAAAGGTTTTTGAAGTGAATATGGGCGGCTTCCTTTATACTGTATGCATCTCTGTAAACTTGCTCCTGCATATGGATTTCCTCTATGGAGTTATAGTTTACTCTGGATTGGGTGTGCTTGTGAAAAAAACCGGTATTCTTGTCTCCGTCCTGAAGCCAAAGCGCCCTGGACTTCATCCTCCAGTATATTTCTTCCTCTCGACAAGTTTTGTGTAGCTTGCTTTGATTATCAGCTTCTTGCTGAAGAAGGGTTTGGGTGATAGTGACCTCTTCCATAACCTGTTGGTGGTGCTCCAACGTTTCCTGGGCTTGTCTCCTTTCCTCCATGGGAGAGGCATGAGATTTGGACCAGTGTTTAAGAGCTGCTTTAAGACGTCTGAGTTTTTCCTCCCACACAAAGAAGGGAGAGCCTGTGACTGGGGTTTTCCAGGAGAGCTGAACTAAGCTGAGAAAGTCGCTTTGGTCTGGCCAGAGGGGGGAAAACTTGAACGGAATGGGTCCCAGCGCAACACTTGGGCGAATAGAGAGGGCAATGGGCTTATGATCAGAGGTATAGTGTGGCAGAAGTTTAGAAGAGGCTCTCAACCCTAGAGTGAGGAAGGAGGATTGGAGGAGGAAACGGTCCAATCTGGCGGCTATGTGGCCAGGGCCAACTCGTTTATTTGACCAAGTGAATTTGCCATTAGTGGGAGGGATATCTTCTAACTCCCAGTCTGCTATCAGATCTTCGACCCATTCTCTGGAGGGGTCCCGAACAATTGAACCCCCTTTCTTCTCAGCAGTAGAGAGGGTGACATTTAGGTCCCTTGCTATTACTAAGTTCTCGGTGTGATGGCTGTTAAGAAAAAGATGTATAGAATCCCAGCAATCTTTTTTCTCATTGAGTAATGCAGGCACATACAAATTGAATAGACTTACCTGGTGTCCCGAGTCTTTATGGATCAGCTTGGTGAAAAGCCAATGAAGTGTACCGAATTCTTCCTTGAGCTCCAGTTTTGTCGAGTCCCAGAAGGTCGCCAGCCCCCCGGAGGCTCCTCTTGCGCTGACTGCTTTCCCTGGACCTTTCTTCCAAAACGTGGGGCTTAACCTTAGGAGGTCGACGTCCTCCATTTTCGTCTCCTGGATAAGGAGGACTTCTGGTCGCTCCACCCTTACTATGTCTCGTAAGGCTTCTTCTTTTATTTTGCTTCCTAGTCCTCGGCAATTCCAGGAGACGTACTGCATTATTTCAACGGTGGGAGGGGGGGTCCACCTTTCGGTGTTTTCCCTGGCTTAGCTCCTGATCTTGTGTGAGTCATATCCGGGATAGTATTCTGGGTGCCTTGGGCCACTTCCTTATTAGCTTGATCTTCTCTTTTTTTTTTTTTCTGACTTTCTTCCTCGCTTTGGCTGCTCCGGAGAGCATTTTGGGCTACTAGCTTCTTCGGCTTCCTCCTCCAGAATGTCCAGGTCTTCATGTGAGGTAAGGCTGATGTGCTCGTTTACAAAAATGCGTGACTTGATGGGCGACTTTGTTGCAGGGGTTACTGATTGAGAAATTTCATTTTCCGTTGTCTCTGGGATGATAGAGGTGGGTTGGGGGTCTTCTGGAGCCTTGTGGGAGGGTTGACCTTCCTTTAGGGTTTCCTGAGTCCTTTTTTCCTTGCCTCTGGCGTTGCTCGAGTGTTTGCCTCTTCTGACTTTCTGCCATCCCTCGGCATCCTCTTTCCCATTAGATTGGATTTTAGGGCAGTTCCTTTGAAAATGACCATGCTCCTGACAGTTTCTGCATTTGAAGGGTAAATGCTCATAGTCGAGTTTCTGATAGTGGGTCCAGGTACCGATCGAGAGCTTGACTGCTTCAGGCAGCCCTGCTTCCAGGTCTACCTCCACGCATATTCTGGCGCAACTATACTGTCCGCGATTGTCGGCTCTGTCTATGAACCTGCCCACTCCATTCCCTATCCGTTGAAGAGATTCTGAGTCCCAACAATGCAACGGGAGGTTAGGTAACCTGACCCACACCGGCACTTCTTTGGGCGTGTCCACCATGGGATCAAAATCCGGGGTCCATTTGTTCAAATAAAGACCTTGCGAGCCCATGAAATAGGGGTCGTTTCTGAAAATTAGGTCGCGGTCCTCTTCAGAAATAAATTCAAACACGAAATATCCTCTCCCGACAGGGTAGCAGGTAACCCCATGCGCCAGATTTGGTTTCCAGTTGCGTTGGATCCAATCGTCAGTGGTTTTGGAGGACGGCCATAGGCCCATGAACTGCCCCACGAGGCCGCGCTGGGCCAGAGCCAGGGCGATCTGCATAGGTTTTTCGTCAGGCAGAGTTATTTCAGGAATATCCTCAAGCTTCTTGATGAATTTCGGGGTAGCTGGAGCAGTCGTTTTCTTCCCGCAGCTGTTGACCAGTCTCGAGAATGCCTCTTTGCACGGGATCGGCGGAGGAGGGGCCGACCCCCCACTCCCTGGCGCCGCCATTGGGCCTCCCAGCCCGAATCGCTGATAAAACCCTAGCTCGCAGACAAGGCCATCCGGTCGCAAAAAAAAAACATAATCACTGTGTTTACAAGACCGAGATCGTTGTATTCTAACAGTGAACCATCAATCAATGATTCAATTGTTAGTGCTGTAGCTATCATTCAATAATTCCAGCAATAAATTTAAGGGTAAAAATTGCAAGTTATTTGCAATTGGACCTAACTGGAGAGCACACACATTTTAAGGCAAAACGTTGAGAAATACGCAGCAAACAGTGGGTAAATTGGTAATAGGTATTAGCAACTTACAAGTTACAACTATTATAACTCCAACCTGCTCGTTTGTCTTGTTCGTTGGTTGCTTGCTGCCAGGAGGGTTCCGCCCGTGAAGACACAGCCAACAATGAAATCATAAATGTAACCCAAAACAAACAAAAAACCTCAATTTATTACCTCCCGCGGGCTCCCACACGAGGGATACGTGTCATAAAATCGAGGTACGGTCCAATGACGTGTCCGGTACGGTCTTAACACGTGTCCTCCACCTATGACATGTGTGAAATTCGTGTCCGGTACGTACCGTAGCGTGTCATCTCAATGACACCGCAGATACTGACACTTTGCCTAATATGGACGTGTCAGGTGACAGAGATCAGTGAGCATGGAGTCATTGGTAACTTGCATGCAACCAAAGATCGAGACATTTTGGGTGCTATCGAATGGTGGAACATGTATGGCTCCCCTGCCAAAACTTTTCATAAATTGGCGGTGAATGTGCTTTCTCAAGTCGTTAACACCTCTTCTGCAGAGAGGTGTTGTAGCACCTATAGCTTCATCCATAGTGTAAAGAGAAACAACTTGAATGCAGACCAGGCAGAAAGCTTGGTTTATGTGCATTACAACTTAAGGTTGTTGTCGCATTACTGTGATGCAGACGAGAATGCTTTTTGTAAAAGAGATATGACTTGGGATAACAATCCAGAGGAGACTAATTTACAGGATGGAACCATTGTTTTAGAGCGCTTGCAAGAGGAACTTTTGAGTGATCATGACGACGAACTTTTGAGGAGACATGCCACCCCCATCCACTACAAGGGTTCTAGATTCATCGGTTTTGCCTTTATCTGCACAACATCCATTGTCACGTGGGGGCCATTCGGCTGCTGGTCGTGTTCCACGATCACTTCCACCTGTTCCTCCTCTTATTCAAAGATCACGGGAGAAGAAACTAGAAGTTTCTTGTGGCAAGAGGACAACTTAGAGCATAGTACTTAGTACTTGCTAGATCTCTTTTTTTGTTTCATGTTTATAAGTAGTCTCTAAAACTTAGTACTTTGTCTCGAGTCTTGAGTCTTGACTCTTTATTATGGCTTATTCTTTAAACAATGAAGTTATGAACTTAAGAACATCATATGACAATTTACCTTTGAAGTTAATGATTGATGTTATGATGCTTTAATGTTGAGTCCCACATATGTTTATGATTGATGTTATATGTGTTGTATGTAGTATGTACTAAATGGTTGATGCTTTAATGATCATCGATTCATTACTAATCAATTAGTTAAATGATCTTATATCTATGTTTTCATGTTTTTTGCAATTGATTCAACATTCTGCATGTTATATATATATATATATATTTTTATGTATTATATAAAAAACGTTCCCGAAATGCTCCCGCTCCCAAAGATTTTTGAAAATCTGCGCTTCCCGCTCCCGCTCCCAACAGCCTTGATCCACCCAAATAAGTTAAGATACAGTAATTTTATTACTGTCCAACCAATGACCAAGAAAAAAGGTAAGTGGGACTAGAGAGTACGATCAGTTGTCCATAAACAATAGGAGTGCCTAGAACACTCCAAGGTTGCCAAAGAGTGTTTTATTTATTTTTATATATCATGTCAAAATAAAACTTTCTGCATTCAAGACACCTTTCTCTCTCTAAGGTGTCCACTGAGAGTACTGTAGTCTTGACATTTAACATTTCTAAACAGTGATTGGAAGATATATGCAATATGGCTTATAGTAAAACTTTAAAATTTTCTATTTCTAGCAATGTGCTTTGGATGGTGAAGAAGACCTAAAATAGATGAGAATGAATGGGTCTTAGAAGAACCTGAATGAGAGAAGATGAATCAGAAGGCAAAAGGGAGATTTTGAGAAGCTTTCACTATGTTTAGTTTTAAATTTTTATTCAGAAAAATAGATATTCTTTCCTATGTTCCAGAGGAAGAATATATAGGACATGCTTTTCGATGAGATGCTATTTTGCTGTCAAAAGTCAAGACTATGAATCATGTGTGATATAAGTTGTGGTCTCAATTTATTTCTTTTCCTTTAGTGAAACACTGAAATCCCCTTGTCTGTAAACTATATTTCATGCATATTGTATTTTATGCCTCTTGCAAGTGACTCATGACCTAAATTTTGTATAAATTGATCAAATATTTAGTAGAGTACTATTATGTTGTTTGATTAGCACACTTGATATATCTTGCTTCAATCTAATTAATACTTTGATGTTTACCTTTTGTGGTTGGATATTTATTGTTTCATACTCTATATAATTTCCTTGTTTGACTTCTTGAATATCATTGATTTCAGGTAAAGTTCCTAATAGAAAGATCTGGAGTTCCCGAGGCAGATATTGGCAAGGTAATTGCATCAGAGCCAGAACTTATTGGATGCAGCATATCGAACAAGCTTGAGGTCACTACAAAATACTTCCTTGCATTGGGAATTCCTCCCCAAATGTTGGGCAGGATGATTGCTGATTTCCCAATGCTGCTAAAATATAATTTGTCAGTGATTCGGCCAAAGTACCGTTACTTGAAGAGAGTCATGGTCAGGCCATTGCTGGATTTAATCGATTTTCCGAGGTCATGTATTTCATTAAAATTACTTAAATGACACTATTATATTTTGCTTTTGAGTTGGTGGTTAGTGGCATTACTCAGTAAATAATATTTTGTTGCTCTCTTTTCAGGTTCTTCAGTTATTCTTTGCATTCTCGGATCATTCCTCGGCATGAGGTCCTTGTTGAAAATGCTTTAAATTTTCCACTTCGATACATGTTAGCCCCTAGTGATGAAGAATTTTCTCGAAGGGTAGAAGCTGCTTTAGGAAGTGGCAAAGGTCTTGAAAGTGGCAATCTTGATGTGTCTAGTACACTTGACGATGGTTTGCAAATCTCTAGTAGAAGGCATGATTTTGTGCCTCTTGAAGAAGACAAGTGAGAGGGGTTTGTGTTGTAAATAAAGTGAAGTGGAATTGTTAATCATTTTGTTCATTTTTGGGAACCATTGGAAGGATGTAGATTCTTGAGGTCAGAGCCACCAAGGTGGACATGCTAGCCCCTACTTGCCGAAGTAGGGAGGGGGTATTTGTGTGACTGTCATTCAGCGAAATGATGTATCATTCTTGGTGTACTACCCAATTACTTAAAAATGAAATATCTGATGCATTTTCAGAAGAAAAAAAGTCTTTATATTAGAAGCAAAAACCTTACTACATCAGTCAACCCCCCTCCACCACCAAAAGAGAACAATATATTTATGGAGAACCTTCCTGGGAAGCATTTCTTCCCTTCTCTTCCTAAATATATAAAAAAGAAAATTATGTTTAGTTGTGCATGTTGGCTTTCACCATTTCCGGACATGAGAGAACTCCCTTCTGATATGGACCAGGCATCATTAGCAGTGCAACTGTGACTGAATTCTAGTCACTTGATATTCTGTTTTCTTTCAAATGCTTTTTCTAATGCAGCAGAAACTTGGAAGGGTTTCTTATCTCATCATTACAACTTATAACAGGCATCCTGTCCTCTCTATTACAGAACTTGGTGTTCTGTATAGAAGAATGCGTTAAAAGCTAAACCAATATGAACAGAGATCACGGGGCCTTGAAGCACTATTGTTGGATGATTTTTGAAGCTTGATAATATATCAATGAACTTGTATATAATTATTTTTTGTGTTTGAAAGGATAGTTGGAAGGATGATATATGAATTTAGAGACATTTGTGGCTTCTATGATGTACTCTTGACACATATTTAGGTACCATTTTAACAAAGAGGAGCCATATTTGAGTTTTGGACCCCTTTTAACCATGTTTACGGTTCACCATATTAAAAATTAAAAAACTCAGGGTCTTTTCCTGTTATTGCAAAAATATATTCAAGAACTCAAAAACATTAAAATTTCCAGTGGTTCCAAGGATAGGTATTCTTAAGTTTTCTAGGTAAAATTCCTTCATATTTTCAATAGAGCGTATGTGGGCTATGCATTTCCTTTTAGTACCGCTTATTGTTTTCAATTTGGAAACTCTAATAAACTAATGGCAAACGGGCTTGGAAAAATGTTGCATCGCAGACGAAGGGTAGCACACCCTCTACAAAGGCACCCATAAATGAAACAGTACGAACCCTTGTATGTCATGAGCCCCATTCTCTGAAGTCTTACCCCACTCCACCTCGTACTCACACGACTTAGATAGGTTTCCCTTAGGAAACACCTTTGACTTGGGGATTGACTGGTCTAATAGGATGCCTTGAAACCCATCCCATACTTAAATTTGACAAATTGTATAAGGTCTTTGAGCATTGGTTTAGTTTGAAAAGGGAAGAGTTTGATATACATGTTTGAGTGGTTCCATTATTAGATGTGGCCTACTTGGCATGATTCTTGTGACTTATGGACCCTTGGAGGGCGTATTTGTTTGTCTTTGTAGGACCTTGCCCGATGAAAAGTTATTCATGAGGAGATGACTCTGTACGGACCTTCATGGGGGCTTGGAGCCCAAGGATGGATGAATAAATCCCACGTCTAGGCCAGGCTTGTGATCACCATTTGCACATTGATGATTGAGGGTGTTGCCTTTGGAGGCACTCTGGCATGGCTAGGAGATGAGCTCCCACCTCTCTCCACTTCCCTACTAGCCCATGGCGTCACTAGGGCTTAAGGCCTTGATGGAGGAGGGCTTGACATGGACACTTGGCATGTGTGGGCATGATCCATAACCTTTGGAGGCCAAGCGTTGCACTTTTCTAATCCAACGTTTCATTTTAGGAGCTCAATGTCACCTTAGAAGGGCATGATGTCACCTTTTTAAATGATATTTTAATTGTGTCGATAGGCACTCTACAATCCAGTATGAGGGAGATGTCCATGTAACATACAACTTGAGTGGGCCTAATGGTTAAGAACATGTATTTCCTCTTAAGAGGTCACAGGTTCAAATCCAGAGGGGGGTAGGGTATGTATACCTTCATAGACTTTACCAGTCATAGACCTTTTGACTTAAGTAACCTGTGAAAGGGGGATTTATCACATCTTTTCTATTCAATCCCTCGAGGTTACCAATGACGCCTCCCCTGGGTTGGATCTCTTCCATTCCTAAAACATAGGGATTTCCTACTAAGGTGATAGTGGTGGGTGATCTTGTAGTTATGCCAATTCGATTGATTTGTCTTGGGCTTGAACAAGTACAAATTGTGTGATAACATTTTGGCGTCATTGTCGGGGAGAATCGAGTCAGTTTTCCTCAACAACATATCTTTGGTAAGCTTCACCCAAAGCCCTCATCATACAAGATTACCCGGTGACTCAACTGAGGGTGATTCCCTCACTTCCTTTGATAAATCCTAGAAGGGATTTGGCGACTCCACTAAGGGTGATTCCTTCACTTAGATAAATTCTAGAAAGGATCTGACAACTCCACTGGTGACAACCCTGTAACAACCAACCATGGCTTCTCCATGGGATCCAGGTGATATTTTTGGTAGGCTTCTCAATCATATGAATGCCCCCAGCATGAATTGCAGTGGCTGGTGACATGCTCCCAACATCACTTGCAGAGGCTAGTAGAAAATCTCCAACATGACTAGGAGAGGTTGGTGATGAATCCCCAACATGACTAGCAGAGGTTGGTGATGAATGTGAAGTGTGACTAGCAGTGACTAGACATGTGCCCCCAGCATGAATTGCAGTGGCTGGTTGCAAGTCTTCAACATGACTCGCAGAGGTTGTCGACCAATCTCCAACATGGCTAACAGAGGTTGGTGATATAATGCCGGTATGACACGCAGTGACTGGACTTGTGGCGGTGGTAGATTGCGACATTTGAGACCATGGTCCAAGGAAAGATTGGTTCTGAGAAATTGCAGGCCAAGAAGGATCTCAGTTTACACCTTGTCCCTATCCAACGGGATAATATCCTCCTCCATACTGATTCATAAAGGGTTGTAAGGGCATCGAAACTGAGGAAGCCGCTTGCGAAGAGAAAGCGACATGACAAGGGTTATTGATGTGAGGATATATGTTGCCCCCAGATGAAGGAAATTCGTGAGGGGGGTTGCCCATACTATAAAAATAACTCCCCTCGAATGAAACACCAGAGGGCAGACGAAGGTCCGCCATGGGAAAAGTGTTCGTAAGAACCGACATGGCGGAAGAAGGATAAGTGGACATAGTGTAATAAGTCGAATGATTGCATAGTTGGGCACTTACTTCTCACATAGTGGATTCGTAGGAAGGAAGATTCCAATCTCCTACTGTAAGAGGTGTTTGAAGGATATGATTCCCACCAAACGAAGAAGGATAAGAATGAGGCATCATGCCCCCAGACCCAAAACTTGTATTCGCATAAGGAGGCGAGACAAAGGATGACAAGTGCGAAGACATATCAAACATACCATGAGAAAAATTATTAGAGACCCAAGGCATTGTCTGAGTACCATAATTCTGCATACCATTATAAGAATCAGACGTATTTGCCCCCATGAACGTCNTCATGGGGGGGGGGGGTGGGTAGCAGTAAATGAGGGAGCAAAAGAACTCCACTATCCATGATAACAAAGACTCAACACGAAATCCTATGGTCAACTAATAATCAAAGATCATACCAAAAAATCAAACGACCAATATGCATGCAAACGAGCTAAAGTGGATGACTGGCCTCCCTCGCTAAAGAAGGTATGTCTCGTCCAAGAGGGACCTGAGACTCCCCTCTAAAGTTTGGAGGTAACATAATCAGTTATAAGGGCCCTCATGGGCTTAACAACCAGTCGGTCAGATGTCCCTGGAGGGGTAATCCTCCATAAAGGTTGTGTGCTATCCGACCCTTATCCAACTCAGGGTACAAGCATAATAACCCCTGCAAGTAACCTGTGAGATACCTAAGTCAAACAACTAATAAACCACTGTATAACCGATGCACATGCGAGCAGTCATAAGTCCGGATCACCGTATGGATAGGGTAGCAAAGCCCGAAACCTTGAAAGCATCGCCTCTCACAGAGGTATGGGCACTAGCAAGATCCCCAAATACGAATAAATCCACAAAAATATCTCTGACACTAGGTGAGTATCCAGGGGTTATCCCTTCAACTAACTTCACACGACCTCGTGATTAACTCCGGTGTGAGCAGAGCCTCCTGATCTTACCGATTATACAATGGACTTCTCAACTCCTTGTCTCAGACACATATGTTGGTTTAATTGCCTTGGAGAAGTTTACTCACAAAATCCTATTCTAAGGCACTAAATCCTAAGCTAGTTTGTGCACCCTAAAAATAAAATCGTGACTAATCAATTTTAGTTTAAAGCGTAAATTTTATTGGCCGTGGTTACTCAAAAAGGTATGGAAGTGAAACTCATGGTGTTATGACTCTGCCATAAAATAAATATGGATATAATGCAAAGTCTATATTTAACTTTTCAATGAATGATATGCTAATAAAAACAGTGCAATGTTCAATTTCAAATCTGCAATTCAGAAGTAAAATACGATCTTTCGCTAAATGTGCTAAGCTAATAATAAAAATTCAAAGACAAAAATGCCAACCAATGCAAAATGCCTATTTTTTTTTTTGTATTTTCAATATTCTAAAAAGAAAATGCATGGACTGATAAGCAACTAATTCTAATGTGTATAAAAATAGTGACTCAAGCGGAATACCAGGGAGCCAAGCAAACATCCCAGAAGCCAAGGACAAATTAAAAATATAAAACAAAGAGAAAGACTACGCCCAAAAATTCAACTCCAAACATGCTTCCTGTCATCCCAGATAATCTCAACAGACACTACAGAGACCTAAGAAGGCTCAACAATCTTTAAATCCTACCCAACAGTCACTCAACCAAGGAAATAAGCAAGGGGAAGTGGTATACACGATTGTTCAAGAGAACAAAGCGTATATACACTTCTTGCAGTGAGACAGTAAGCATGTATACACGACTGTCAAGGCAAAAATGACGTATATGCTTTAAAACAAGGCCAGGTAAGGGTAAAAGGATGAAAACTCAGACTCAGAGTGAACAGGCTCTGTCAAGCAGTGATACGACAAGAAACACAAAGGAAAAAGAGAAATGTAAGAAGAAAAAACACTTCAACCCTTAGAAGGAAGATCTCTCCCAGTGGAGTCGTCATTTCTGTTACAAGGAAAAAACTCTCTATGGCCAAGGGTAAACCACAACAAATAGATGTGACTGCAGAAATCAACTCAATTCCAACATATGCTATATAGACTAATGTGCAATACAAGAAAGAGGCCTACCTCGTTCCAACGCTTGATGATGTTCCACCGTTGAGCACTTTGACCCAAAGCTTTATACTTGCGAGAAGTTCTCAATAGACAAACAAAGCAAGTATATAGTGATGATATAAAAGGGACTAGCACATTAGATAGCATAATCCATTAATAAATATTACAAACACGCCCATGGATAATAATCATATATTTGCAAGATACCAATAGGACGGGAAATGAGTACTTTTATTAATAATTGATCAGCAAAAGTGTCAACATTACAGACTTCCGTGTCGGCATGGTTCGAAACCAAGAAACCAAATTCCTTCCAACTAGGTCCCCATCACTTCAATCCTCCACCAAAGACAAGCTCATGAGAAAGAGGCAAAGAGGTCCTCTCAACAATAAGGGAAGATCTTGGGGGCTGAACACTATGTTCAGACTTGAGGGACAAGGGGATGCAGAGTCAATATGAAGTAATTTCTCCAGAGTAACTTTGCTCTCAAAGTTGAATGCTTTCTCTCTCTTTTCCATAGTTCGAAATTGTGCTCTTATAGCCTTCAGAATGCAATTGAAGCGCTAAGTCGGAACGTTTCCAGTACATGGAAGGCCAAGGATCATAGATCTTTTGTCGTGACATGGAAACCTGACCTCATTTTTTATTTTCTGGCACAAATCCCGATATACACGAGCTGTAGTGGAGCAACAAGCATATACGGATCTTGTATAACTAATAGGGAGCGTATATGTGGAAAAATGTATGTTTTTAAGCTCTGGATTCATAAAAAATGGATGAAAAGTCTGCATAGGGAAATGGAAAAAGGCCCTCTGTGCAAGATAGCAATGGTGAGACAAATCTTTCTATAATAGCGAGGCAGTTAGCCGTGGATTTCTTTGAAAATCCACAGAGTAATAGAGTTCATTTTGCGCCGTAGAATTTGTTTGGAAGGAAGGGAAATTCAGTACGATCATCATATCTGGAGAAGGTACATGAGGGTTATCTTGGAAGCCCTTTAGAGTTAGGAAATCGAGAGAAGCGGGGTGCACAGAGGCATAAATGCCCGAAACCCCGAAGTCCTGAGGGAGATCTACACTGTAGATCTGGAGAAAAGAGCTTGACCATTGGATCAAGCAGAAGAGCAGATTGTAATTTCAGGAGTTTGGCTATCGAGAGAAGTGGGATATGCCGTTGCACAAACTCCCGATGTCCGAAGTTCTGAATCGAAAGAGTAGACGTGGTGGGGTCAGATGATGTCGCTAGTATACCACCACGTGGAATCCCGTGTGAGCAGGTTTAGTGGGGCTCGAGTTTACGTAACGTAGTTAAGGGTCGGAGGACCCACAGTGGCATTAATCACGATACATCAAGATCGACGGCCAAAAGGCATTGCGAGGACCCAAGTTGCACGAAAGATAATTATCCAAGGCGGTCCCACAATCCAAACCGTGGTTTCACTGAGGGGTTATGTGTTAGTGTAAGGAGAATTGCGGGATGTAAGGTGGGTTACTCCAAAACCACCGTTCCATTCCCCCACAATTGGGAAAACGTTAAGTGATGTAAGGTAATGACGTCAACAAAGTGTCGTGGGTGTTTTCGGGGTATGCGGATGTGAAATCTTCCGAAGTCCCGAAGTACCGGAACTCAGACACGTGAGGTTCCACAACGAGTGTTATCCGTTGGATGTTGGGTAGACGTGGACCGTTGATCCACCCTACTGCGCAAGTTCGCTAACTCAGAACTCTGTGTGATTGTTGTGTTATGATGGGAAATCTTTCGAAGGCTCGAGTGCATGCTCATCGATCTAGTGCTTGGTCACGAACCAT
Organism: Picea engelmannii; assembly: GCA_009831015.1. Lineage (NCBI taxonomy): Eukaryota > Viridiplantae > Streptophyta > Pinopsida > Pinales > Pinaceae > Picea > Picea engelmannii. The sequence goes on from ML779344.1 coordinate 63,832, forward strand.
GGTCGTGTGGGTTGGGGATGGAGAGAAAGGGGCTAGTGCTCGAAAACTTAGCAAAGCAGAGCTCCGAAAGAAGAAATCTGTGGGGATTCTTGATTGAATGAGAATCACAGAGAATGAAAACTAAACATTTTCTTGAGTTAGATTTGTCTATGAATTCTGGGGAATTTGTTAAAGATTGGTGGCTTGACAATTCTGGTTGTCTGCACGTTGTGTTTGCATAATTTTAGCAAGTGCCAGAACCGAGTATAATTGCCACTGAGTGCAAAAGGAACGGAAGAGACACAAAATGCTTCCAGTCCAGAGAACGAAGCGAAAGGGATGGATGTTCATTTGGGAGTTGAAGGGTAGAACTCCAATGGGCATGGAGAAGAGATAGATAAGGAAGAGCATATGATGAAGATCATTGAAAAATTGTAGAAAGATGCCCAAACTCACTGAACATATAGCAAAAAGTTCAGGATAAACAAGGTGAATTCAACTTAAAGTTGATGAAGAGTCTGGAGAGAATAGAGAAGAAGTTGGACCAGGAGAGAGACTTGAGAAAAATAGGGAGTCACTCGACTTCTGAGGGAAGAAGATCAAGGAGTGTTGGTAAATACCATCATCACTCTCAAGGTCGCTCCAAGAGGAGGGAACACAATAGTTCAATCCCATCTCCTACCAGAAAGCACATGATATATGGAGTGGATGAACTAAAAGGTGAAATGAACAAGATTAAGCCTTCAACGTTTGATGGAGAACACAAGAAGGAGGAAGATGTTGAAACATGATTTCTTGGCATGAGGAAATCTTTTCAATTGCAGAATTATTTCTCTTATGCAGAAGGACGAATTGCAATGTATAAACTGAAAGGAAAATCCTCCATGTGGTGGGATCAGCTTGTGCAGGTACAACACATTAGAGAGAAAGATATCACTTGGAAAGAATTCAAGAAGTGCTTCGAGAAGAAATACTTGACTAAAAGATATTATGACAGAAAGATGAAAGATTTCTTTGAAGTCAAGCTGCACAACATGACCATTGATGAATACGAACAAAGGTTTTTGGAATTACTGAAGTATGCTCCGTTCATCAAGGATGAGACTGTCAAGATTCAAAGGTATATGAGTGGAATGCCACCTTCCATTGGGGACAAGATCCAGTATGATGACCCAAAAACTATGGAAGAAACGATAATAAGAATGAAATGCTTATATGAGCAGGAAAGAGAGAAGCCTACTTTCCGAAAGGCTTGGGAAGACAAGAAGAAATTCAAGATGGATCAGAGGAAGAAGAGAACTAAGCCATCCTTTTTCAGAAAAAGTCCTCAAGGACATCCATCTTTTAGAGAGCCCAGGAAGGTTGAAGTGGGTGGGAAAATGCCAAGACCGCACCTATGGAATGTTGGGGTTGTAAAGAAAATCATAGGTACAAAGATTTCCCCCACCGAAATAATGAAGTGAGATTTGTCCACAATGTATAGTAGACTGAAACAATGGAGGACATGGGCAGTAGAATGCCAAGTATCTACACAACCATGGACAACAAGCAAGATGAATATCAGTGGCACATGATTGAAGTGGAAGGTATGATTAACAACCAACCATTTACTATTTTAATTGATTCAGGGGCTATCCATAGTTATATATATCCTAGAGTGGTGGAAATTTTGCATTTGTCGAGAAGAAAACATGAAAAGTATTGGTTAGTGCAGCTGGCTACTGGAACCAAGAGAAAAGTCAATGAGTTAGTGAAGTCATGTCCTGTGGACATGAATGGACTGAGCATAAATGATGAATTGAATGTTCTGCCTTTAGGTTTTTATGACTGTCTAATTGGGATGGATTGGTTGGACCAACACCATGCTATCTCGGACTGTTGGAACAAGGAATTCACTTGCTTGGATGAGGAGGGGAATCGAAGAACATTCCAAGGAATTCCCAGAGTTGTTGCTATCAGAGAAATCTCAGCAATGCAACTGAAGAAGTGCTATAGAAAATGATGTCAATTATTTGCAGCCCATGTGGAGGAAACACCTAAGGATAAGGTGTCAAGTATTGGAGATCATGCAGTACTAAATGAGTTTGAAGATGTATTCCAGGAGGTACCAGGACTACCCCCAAAAAGAGATATTGACTTCTTTGTAAACTTAATGCCTCAAGCATCTCTAGTGTCAAAAGCTCCTTATAGAATGAGTATGCTAGAGCTGAAAGAGTTACAATTTCAGCTTGAAGGGCTTCTAAAGAAGGGGTACATACGCCCAAGTGTGCCACCTTGGGGTGCCCCAGCCCTGTTCGTGAAGAAGAAGGATGGGGTGTTGAGATTGTGTATCGATTTCAGACAGTTGAACAAAGTAACTGTAAATAACAAATATCCTTTGCTGAGGATTGATGACCTCTTTGATTAGTTGAAGGATGCGAAGATATTTTCGAAGATAGTCCTCAGGTTGAGATATCACCAGGTAAGGATAAAGGATGAAGACATCAACAAGACCACCTTTATAACAAGGTATGGTCATTACTGTTAATATTATGGTAGTTGCGAGAGGTATTTACCCCCATGTGTGAACCTGGCGAGAATAGAAGACTTTGGGAAGCAAGAGAAACCCTAATGAGTTGGCTAATAACCCTAGAAGCCTTGTCGGCTCAAGAAGATAATTTATTATAGGCTATTAGCCTCCAAGAGAAGAAGTCGGCCAGAAATAATAATAATATACTGAATAGACACATACCCAGAAGGAGAAGTCGGCCCCAACAAAACTAGCAGGATCACTATAAATACAGGGCACCAGTTCTCATTTGCAGCATCTCAGAATTGCAGTTTTCCTAGTTGGTGCGCACTGTAGTTGTAGTCTAGTGCGCAGGTTTGGAGGAGGGTTGTAGGTACAGCTGCAACAACAACTAGTTCTCAATATTGGCTTGGATATCTCTTGGCTAGGGTTTGAGACTATCTGATCAGTCTTTTGTGTTGCGCTATCCTTGGGGAGAGATGCGCTGTCCTTTGTTTGGCTATTTAGCCTAGGGTTTGCTTCTGGAAGAATTCTGAGTCAAGGTTAAGGTGCTCGGAGGGAGGCTTCGGCCTGTGGTTGGGTGATGAGGGTATCGTCAATGGTAAAACGAGCACACCATCTTCTATATTCTAACAGGTTATGGGCCCACACCCCTTTAGTCGGCCTAAAAGATGGAAGGAAACATAGCCGCTAGATATTGAGCTCGTTGAGGAACTACCGCTAGGGTTACCAGCAGAAGTAGTTGCAGAAACCCTAAACCTCTTTTTGAGGCACCTTAAGTGACGAGATTGACCTAATCTCCGGATAGATCAGTGCGCCCTAGCCCAATGCATCTCCTGGTACTCTCAGAAGACCAAGCCGTGAAGCTTGGATTTCTGGTCAAATCTAGGGTTTGACCAAGTCAAGCAAGCCATGACGAACTCTATGAAGTATGAGAACAAGCTAGATGGAGCCTCTAACTTCAGAGTATGGAAGACAAGGATTGACCTCATCCTTGCTAAGAATAAAGTGCTGGATATTGTGAAAGGAAAGATCATGAAGCCAGAGTTTAAAGAAGGAGAAGAGAAGGAACCGCAAAACATTGTAGCTATGGAGAAGTTCAAAGATGTTGTCATCAATGTCATGAGTATCATAGTGGATTCCATAAAATACCACTTGATACCCTACATCTCCCATCTTGACTCATCAAAGAAGATGTACGATGCCCTAACAAATCTCTTCTTAGTTAGAAACATTGGACAAGTTACGAGTCTGAAGAATGAGCTCTGTGACATGAAGATGAATGATGACGAAATCATAACATCATACTTTGTAAGGATCTCCCAACTAAGAGATCAACTACAAGCTATTGAAGAGATCACTTCAGAAAAGGAATTGGTGAACATAGTACTCAATGGTCTTCCCAAGACATGGGATGCATTTGCCGCAAGCATGAACA
>ML779344.1:70460-84692 GCA_009831015.1 Picea engelmannii
CTCACAGATGTGAGTGAAAGATTGGCCCAGATGATTATTGTTGATATTCTATACTGAGGGCATACACTCTTTCAGATCTCACAGACGTGAGTGAAAGATTGGCCCAGATGATTCAGTTTTTATCATAACATTGTTTCTATGCAGTATGCTCTCAGATGTTTGTTATGAAGACTATATGACAGTAGATGAGGACTACTGTGGTGAATATGTTTCACCGTTCGCAACCATACGTTGTTGATCAAGTACTTATGTATTACTTGATGTGGTAGTGAACTACTGGATTGTAGTTGTGTACTACTATGAATAGACACAGTTGTGTTGTATTCTTGTTCTAATTGCCTTGAAGACTATCATCAGATTATTGGAGACGATGATCATTCAGATGAATGATGAACAAAGATTTTCCAAATGGAAAATAGTTCAGAACCTTTTACTCCTCTTGTATCACTCCATGGTGAGAGTGACTTATTCAACATCATATCTAACTACTCAGATGAAGTATGGTTTCGATATGATGCAGTTGATGATGATGGTGATGCTCATGATCTAGTCATGAAATAGTCTAGATGACTATATTGATGCTACTGGGTAAATGGTATGTTTTTTGCTCAAGTCCATTACCTGTAAATACCTCTCTAGCTAGGAGGGAGTGTTAATATTATGGTAGCTGCGGGAGGTATTTACCCCCACGTTTGAACCTGACGAGAATAGAAGACTCTGGGAAGCAAGAGAAAACCTAATGAGTTGGCTAATAAACCTAGAAGCCTTTTCGGCTCAAGAAGATAATTTGTATTACGCTGTTAGCCTCCAAGAGAAGAAGTCGGCCATAAATAATAATAATATACTAAACAGACACATACCCAGAAGGAGAAGTCGGCTCCAACAAAACTGGCAGGATTACTATAAATACAAGGCACCAGTTCTCATTTGCAGCATCTCAGAATTGCAGTTTTCCTAGTTGGTGCACACTGCAGTTGCAGTCTGGTGCGCAGGTTAGGAGGAGGGTTGCAGGTGCAGGTGCAGCAAAAGCTAGTTCTTAGTATTGGCTTGGATATCTCTTGGCTAGGGTTTGGGACTATCTGATCAGTATTTTGTGTTGCGCTATCCTTGGGGAGAGATGCACTGTCCTTTGTTTGGCTATTTAGCCTAGGGTTTGCTTCCGGAAGAATTCTCAGTCAAGGTTAAGGTGCTTAGAGGGAGGCTTCGACCTGTGGTTGGGTGACGAGGGTATCCTCAATGGTAAAACGAGCACACCATCTTCTATATTCTAACAATTACGAGTTCACAATGATGCCGTTTGGACTGTCGAACGCACCCATTGTTTTTATGTGCTTAATGAATGGTGTATTCAGGGACTATCTAGACAAGTTTTGCATAGTCTTTCTGGATGACATTCTGGTGTATTCCAAGTTGGAGGAAGAGCATGCGAAACATCTTAGGATGGTGTTATAGGTGCTATGAGAGCACCAACTATATGCCAAGTTGAGCAAGTGGTCATTTTATCAGGAGCAGATCCATTACTTGGGGCATATTATTTCGAAGGAAGGGATAGTTGTAGATCCTGAGAATATTGAGGCCATTAGAGAATGGTCAGCGTCAAAGACCGTGACAAAAGTTAGATCCTTTATGGGTCTAGATGGTTATTATAGAAGTTTTATTGCAGGGTTCTCGAGGATAGCTCACCCTATCACTTCCTTGCAAAGGAAGGAGAATAAGTTTCAGTGGACAGAGGATTGTCAGAGAAGCTTCCAACAATTGAAGCAACTGTTAGCTAGTGCTCAAATCCTGAGGATCACAGATCCTAATGAAGATTTTGTGGTGTGCATAGATGCATGCAAAGAAGGACTGGGCAGAGTCCTCAGTCAGAATGGATTCGTAATATTTTATGAATCCAGAAAGTTGAAAGAGAACGAAAGGATCTATGTAACTCATGATTTGGAGTTGGTAGCCATAGTACATGTTCTAAAGAAGTGGAGGCATTACCTCATGGGAAGGAGGTTCGAACTAAGAACAGACCATAATGGTCTAAAGTACTTGTTTGATCAACCAACCTTGAACGCTAGACATAGTAGGTGGCTGAAGTTTCTCAGTGAGTACGATTTTGATATCAAACATATCAAAGGGAAGAAAAATAAAGTGGCTGATGCACTCAGCAGGAGAGTGCATGAATTACATGCCACAACCATTAGCATGTCCCAAATTGATATTAAAAGAAAATTTTTTGAGGCTGCAAATACAGATTTGCAGTACAAGGATTTGGTAGCAAAGCTACAGCAGGGTAAGATACCACAAAAAGTGGATATTTATAAATTGGAAACTGATGGAATACTTCTGTACAAGAACATAATTTATGTACCTAATGTTCAGTATTTGAAACTTGCGATTTAGCATGAAATGCATAATGTGCCTTATGCAGGGCACCCTGGATATCAAAAAACTGTGGCAGCAGTCAAGGGCCATTACTTTTGGTCAGGCATGAAGAAATATATTGCTGAATACATTGCTAGATGTATGGAGTGCCAAAAGGTTAAAGCTGAGCACAAACACCCAGCAGGATTGCTGCAACCTTTACCCATTCCTGAGTGGAAGTGGGAAGTGGTGACAGTGGATTTCATCACGGGATTGCCCAGAACCGGCAAGCATCATGATTCAATCATGGTGGTAGTGGAAAATCTTACGAAAGCTGCCCATTTCATTCCGTTAAAGACTACTCACAAGGCAACAGATGTTGCTGATATTTTTATGAAGGAAGTGGCATGATTGCATGGAATTCCCAAGACAATTGTCTGACAGAGACCCGAAATTTACCTCAAATTTCTGGAAAGGGTTATTCAAGGGGTTCGAAACGAATATGAACTTTAATATAACCTATCATCCTGAGTATGATGGGCAAACAAAGAGGATGAATCGATTAATAGAAGACATACTAAGGATGTATGTGATGGACAAACCATTTTAATGGGAAGACTACCTACACTTGGTATAATTCGCCTACAACAATGGGTATAAAACATCGTTTAAGATGATCCCATTTGCAACACTTTATGGCAGAAAGTGAAATACTCCAGTGAGCTGGGATAATCCAGCTGATAGGGCAAGGAAATGGAAGAACATATGCTAAAAATTAAGAAGAATTTGAAAGTTTCCCAAGATAGGCAGAAAATTTATGCCGATAAAAATAGAACCCACAAAGAGTTTAAAGTGGTTGACCATGTTTTCCTGAAAGTAAAATCCAATATAAGTTCCCTGAAGCTGGGAAACTACGCCAAGTTGGCAACTAGATTTTGTGGTCCATTTGAAATCCTAGAAAGGATTGGGCCAGTTGCATATATGCTTGCATTACTTGCATCCATGACTGTACATAATGTATTTCATATTTCATTGCTTAAGAAATATATATTTGATGTTAATCATGTAATTGATTGGAATGTGATTCAGGTGGAGCAAGAAGGTGTCTTGCAAGTGCATCTTGTGTGCATATTGGACCAGAAAAACAAACAGCTCCAGCATCGAGCCATAGGGCTTGTAAAGGTTCAGTGGACCTGGTACATCCTGAGGATGCGACATGGGAGCATGAGGATTCTATGCGAGCAAAATACCCGCATCTTTTTGAAGATTTTGAAAATATTGTTGATGTTGTGTGAAAGTTGCACCGAGGATAGTGCAAAAATAAGGGGAGGGGATTGTAATATCCCCAAGGACGAGCCCTGTTGTAATCATGTTTATGAATAATTGTAAATCATGTTTCGTAGGCTGGTGAGCTGAGTATTGATAAGTTGGTAGGATTATGTGTTTATTAAGCTAGAGATCCTAAGTGTTAAAGGCCAGGAGCCTGTTTTTGTAAATGTAATATGCAAAACATTAATAATATATAAACATCGTTGCGTGCCAACCGACCACGAAGAAAGAGTGATGGGGCACTAATCTTTCACAGAATGGGTAAGGGAGAGGACACTGAAAGGTTGGAAGAGGGGCTAAGCTTAAGGGCTTAAGTCCTTGAATAATAATTTATTATTATTCCAAAGCTATGTGAAAAACATGTTATTTTTATCCCAAGTCCTGGGAGGGGCAATGCATGCAGCTCCAACGTCTAAAAAAGGGAACACTTACTTGATGGAGGGCATGTAGCTTCATGGGAAACATGTGTGGGCCCATGCACATACAAATTAACCCAAGAAATTATCCGGAATGGGGGTTGGTCCTACATTCTTCCATCAGTTTTCTGAACCATTTGGAGTCTGTGAACGACCTCTGCTTAATTTTCCTGTCACGCAATCCTGAATACCAGAAATGGAAGTCGACCGGTGTATTCCTGTGAATTCTGTGGCCTCTATATTCGTCTTTTGCAATATTCACACCGCACTTGAGACCCGGAATCTGTCACCTGAGTTGTTCTATGAATATTCCATACTCCGCCTGAGTTCACTGGAATCCTTCCCGAGAACCATTTTGTCTCTGCACTGGACCTCTGCATAGCCACACACCTCTGAAGCCGACCCACATCTTTTGTGAAACCTGAGCAATTTTCTATGCCATGTGTGTTATATCCGTGGGCTCTTGTGGCCACGTAGTCCCTTAGCTGAGTGCGATTGGCTATCTTCATTCATTCCTTGCTAAGCCTTGTCGTCCACTTTGTGTTGGAATGGAGCTGAAGAAGCAGGTTGTCAGGCCTGTGTGCAATGCTCTCTCCAGGTGAGAGAGGTGGTTGTGGTTGAAGAAGTAGGTTGCCAGGCCTATGAGCGAGTCTCTCCAGGTGAGAGAGTGCACAGAGGAAGTGAGAACTCTTGGAAGGGGTCTTGTAGCTGCTAAAGAGCTCGAAGAATTCCGGTCCGGTCTGTTGCTGAAGCCCAAGGCAAGGAAGGTTTAGCAACCGAAGGACTGTCTTGGTGACAAGGAAGGTGTATACTTCTGGGGTGGGACAGACATGTGGGGAATGAGAGTCTGTGAGCAGTGGGCATAAGTGGTTCTTGGGAGAGAATCCTCCTCATAAATTGTGTGTCTTCCGTTGACCTTGCCTAGCTTAGGATTCCCTTGCCCGATGGAGCTTAGTCCCAACTCTGTGGTGACCTACTACTGAGAGTGAGGATCAACGCGGTCTAAGGCTGAGAGGTTCGTGGAAGGTCTGCACGTAGTTGGTTGTGTATTACAGTTTCAAAGATAAGTATCATTATGTGTTTTAATTATGTACTTAATTAAAATGCATATTCTATGATACTTGTAATATTATCATGTATTATGTTGCTAGTTTGAATTGTTGTTAATTCTTTTTAAATATGTAAGACAATAGTAAATCCATGTCAAATGTCTTAATTTGATTTAATGCTTATTCTTTATAAATAATGCATGTTATATATTTAAGTATGAGAATGTTTTCGTGTAGTAGCATTGCCCGACAAGTGGGTTGATGGCCGGGGATGTTACAATAGGGAATGTTTTTTGGGCCAAAACCGACAAAGGGAAAGGATTCTGCAAAAATAATTAGGAGATATATTGTACCACAATGAATTTGGTGGCCTGAAAACTATTAGACCCAAGATTCAAGCTTAAGAGTTGTGTGCAAAGTGGGTGGTTTGAGTTGAGGAAGGAAATGAATCTTGGAAGATCCTTCTAAGGAATCAAATTTGGCAAGTTTTTCTACTTAGGAAGCAAGGATAGAAATATATCTCTATAAACCCTTCTACTCACTCATGTCAATATCTATGACACTTATGTTGTTTAAAGCATCTAAACAACTTGGGAATCCATAAAGCCCTTCCTTTCTGTTGTTTTTCTTCATATGAGATATGATCGATATATTATTACAGTGATGAGTGTTCCATATATACAGAACATATGGTGACCATCCATGAAAGGATGCGTCCCTTGGATAATCAATACCTATTTATTATTATCATTTACTTATTATATATAGTATTTAATAATAAATAATTGTATTATTAATTATTAATCTAAGAGAATGTCTTCCCGATGTTTTCCAAACATCAACACTCCCTCTCAACGAGGGAGACATTCTGCATCATGCCAATCTTGTCTCTGAAGTATACAAAATTCACCCTAGACTCATGACACTTGTCTTTCAGTCTTGGGAGACGACTCTCTCCCACTTGAACCGAGGATAAACTTCTTTTGCGGGTCTCCATTTTGAGCCAATTGACTCTCTCTGAGATCAGGCTCACTCTGGGTCCGCATGTAATAACATATATCATCTCGAGTCTTTATCATTCCTTGTCAAATCACCATGACTAGGACAAAGACCACATCAGGATATTTCAACACAGGTACACACCTATGAGTGAATGTCAACTTGATGCTAAATCACACATGGAAATAACTTCAAGCACCTCGATTCCATATTATTCCTTGTCATGATCAAGGGAATTTCAACCCACAATCACTGACTTTTCTAAAAAGGAGCATGGATGTAATCTAGGACCTAGTCTATGAGCATTGAAGGAGGGGCATTTGCACTATATACATATTTCAATTCCCGATCCTCAACATTCAAATTCTAAAAAGGCATTGTTTTTATGTCACAACATGCATGCATTCTTCTATTAACATATTTTGGGTGTTGATATATGTTAATTATGAGAATTCCATGTGGCAACTAACAAGGTTACAATTTTCACCCAATACAATTGGTATGGTGGATTGCAAATATAGAAAAAAAAACTCTCGACTAAACAAATATTAAAATAAATAAATGATAAATTCAAGTTTTAAAATATAAAAAGTAAAAAATTATTTGATAAAAGTATGTTAACATCTTATTACAAGAAATGTGAGCTCCCAACAAAATTAGAATGTTTCACACACCACAACCACAAAAATTAAAATTTTCCCTAATATTGGGTTTGGAGTTGGTTTAAAACTCCAAAATGAGAACTAATTATATAAGAAAATATTCCTATGAGCTACCATAATTGATCACTTTAGAGCACTGAGTGTTGCTACCATATCATTTCAATAGTTTCCAAATAAAAACCTTTTAACTTGAGCATTCCATGAGACTAACCAAGAAAATGTTACCTAGAAAACTTAAGAATGTCTATCCTTGAAACCAAAAATAGACCCTCAATTTTTCAACTTTTATATGGTGAACCATAAGTTAAAAGGGGTCCAAAACTCGAATATGGTTCTTCTTTGTTAAAATGTTATCTAAATATGTCTCTAGAGTACATCATAGAAGCTATAGATGTCTCTAAATTCATATATCATCCTTCCAACTATCCTTTCAAAGTTCAAACATGAAAAATAATTATATACAAGTTCAATGATATATTATCAAGCTTCAAAAATCATCCAAAGATAGTGCTTCAATGCCCTATGATCTCTGCTCATATTGGTTTAGCTTTTAACACATTCTTCAATGTTGAACACCACTAAGTTTTGTACTAGAGAGGACATGATGCATGTTGTAAGTTGTAATGACAAGATAAGAAACCCTTCCAAGTTTTTTTTGCACTAGAAAAATCATTTGAAAGAAAGTTGAATATCAATAGACTAGAATTCAGTCACAGTTGCAGTGCTAATGATGCCTGGTCCAGGGAATTCACTCTCATGTCCAGAAATGGTGAAAGCCAACATGCACAACTAAACATAATTTTCTTTTTTACATATTTATGAAGAGAAGGGAATAAATTCTTTCGTTTTCCATAAATATATTGTTCTCTTTTGGTGGTGGAGGGGGTTGATTGATGTAGTAAGTTTTTTGCTTCTCCTAATATAAATATTATTTTTCTTCTAAAAATGCATTAGATATTTCATTTTAAGTAATTGGGTATTACACCAAGAATGATACATCATTTAGTTGAACGAAAGTCACACAAATACCCCCTCCCTACTTGGGAAAGTAGGGGCTAGCATGTCCATCGTGGTGGCTCTGAACTCAAGAATCTACATCCTTCCAATGATTCCCAAAACATGAACAACAAGATTTACAAATCCACTTCACTTTATTTATAACACAAACCCCTTTCACTTGTCTTCTTCAAGAGGCACAAAATCATGCCTTCTACTAGAACTATACAAACCATCGTCAAGTGTACTAGGCACATCAATATTTCCACTTTCACGACCTTTTCCATTTCATAAAATAACATCTACCCTTCTAGAAATTTCTTCATCACTAGGGGCTAACATGTATTGAAGCAAGAAATTAAAAGCATTTTCAACAAGGCCCTCATGTCGAGGAATGATACGAGAATGAAAAGAATAACTGAAGAACCTAAAAAGAGAGAAATAAAATATTATTTATTGAGTAATTTCATTAACCACCAACTCAAAAGAAAAATATAAGAGTGCCATTTAAGCAATTTTAATTTTAATGAGATACATGACCTTGGAAATTCGATTAAATCCAACAATGGCCTGACCATGACTCTCTTCAAGTAACGGTACTTTGGTCGAATCACTGACAAATTATATTTTAGAAGCATCAGTGAATCAACAATCATCCTGCCCAACATTTGGGGAGGAATCCCCATTGCAAGGAGTATTTTGTAGTGACCTCAAGCTTGTTCGATATGTTGCATCCAATTTTGTAGTGACCAATATCTGCCTCAGGAAATCTGGATCCTTTTATTGGGATCTTTGCCTAAAATCAATGATATTCAAGTAGTCAAACAAGGAAATTATATACAGTATGAAAGAATACATATCCAAGCACAAAAGGTAAACATTAGTGTATTAATTAGATTGAAGCAAGATGTATCAAGTGTGCTAATCAAACAAAATAATAGTAATCTAGTAAATATTTGATGAATTTGTACAAAATTTAGGCTATGAGTCACTTGCAAGAGGCATAAAATACAATATGCATGAAATATAGTTTACAAACAAGGGGATTCCAGTGTTTCACTAAAGGAAAATAAATAAATTGAGACCACAACTTATATCCCACATTATTCATAGTCTTCACGTTTGACAACAAAATAACATTACATCAAAAAGGATGTCCTATATAGGCTTCTTCTGGAACATAAGAAAGAATATTTATTTTCTGAATAAAAACTTAAAACTAAACATAGTGAAGGCTTCTCAAAATCTCTCTTTTGCCTTCTTATTCATCGTCTTTCATTCAGGTTCTTCTAACACCCATTCATTCTCATTTATTTTAGGTCTTCTTCACCCTTTGAATATTTTTCCTTCTGATTTATCTTCTCTCGTTCATATTCTTCTAACACCCATTCATTCTCATCTATTTTATGTCTTCTTCACCATTCAAAACACATCGCTAGAAATAGAAAATTTTGAAGTTTTACTATAAACCATATTGCATAAATCTTCCAATCACTATTTAGAAATGTTAAATGTCAAGACTACAGTTGACACCTCAAAGAGAGGAAGGTGTCTTGAATGCACAAATTTTTATTTGGACATGATATATAAAAATAAATAAAACACTCTTTAGCATCCTTGGAGTGTTCTAGGCACTCCCATTGTCTATGGACGAGTGATCGTACTCTCTAGTCCCACTTACCTTTTTTCTTTCTCATTGGTTGGAACGTAATAAAATTATTGTATCTTAACTTATTTGGGTGGATATCATGATTCATGAAATCATCCTATTCAATGAACAAATGTCAAAATACTATACTTTTTTGGATATCTGAAGAAAAATAAAAGAACGATTTCTTGTGGAGAAGAGACAAACAATCAAGATGATATTTTCGATATGACCAAAAGGAATCCTACAAAATTAAAGCATCTTGGAGACCTCTCTCTAACATAGAATTATAAAGAAAAAACTCAATGAAATATTGACTTCAAGTTCATCATCTGCATAGAAAGATTAAGAGTTGTCAATGCTGCCTTGTCTAATTTTATATGAGCATGAGAAAATCTAGATAATTGTGATCTTGAAGATACAACTAGTATATCATAAGCAAATTTAAAAGGGCGACCAATTTCATATATTCTCAGGTTTCTTATAAAACCATAGGCCTATCAAGCTTGGCATTGCTTAACGAAAATTTGGGCTATTCAAGAAGGAAGTTTTCTTTCCAGCTCAATACTTCTAACCTCCTATATATAACTTACACTAAATAAATTGAAGGGATTTTATTTCCTTGACCCTCGGTCCACTAGTGAGTTTTAATTGGGTTGATTGACATAATAAAGTGAGTACTAGGAATGCATCCATCCTAGGGGAGTTCCGAAATAAGCTCATGACCTATATAATAGGATTAACTCGGGTAAGGTAAAACACAAAACTGCCTGCTAGGAGGAAACACACGAGGCCAAGTATGTTGAAATTTTCAAGTGTTTCTAAAGGGAAAGAGATAAAGGAGCTCGTATTAGCACTAGAAATGAAATAGAACCACAAGGCGTAGGAAGGGACAAGGAACTAGACAACAAATATGGCCACAAATGTGATGTGAGGATGTGGTGAGGCTTGGATGGAAGGATTAGTTCAATTGTCAATAGTCTACATAAATTGTTCCCTATCCCAACCAAATAATGACCTTGAGTTATTGTGCCGATAGGTGCTTCTACAGTCCAGTAAATGTGTTCCATCATGGGATTAGATGATTTGTCTAAATGCTAAGAGAAAAGCAGACCTTCCTTTTTGGAAGAAGAGTATGTTCTCATGTGTTTAATGAAGGAGTTGTAACGTGGGTAACCTCACATCAACAACATTACCCACTTTTTTTTTTTTTTTTTTTTAAATTTACCACATTATTTAAAAAAAAAATTAAACCAGCAGTCCACATGACCATGATTTTGATTAAGTGTTGACAGGACATCTTGGTGATTGGGAGATTGATATGCTCACATTACCATGTTAAACTAAAAAAAAAGATTAAGATCTGCAAAAACCCTTTTAATCCCTCCCAATGCTTGATAGATCCAAGTTTATATGGATCTATGTTGTTCTCCTCCCATTGAGGAATTGATCTGTTGAGGAAGGAGATATGATGGGGAAGGTGACCCAACAACCATTTTTCGGTAGTTGACCCAAAATCTCAACAGGGGTGCAACTCTTAGCAGGGGCACATCACTAATGGGGATAACCCAACGATGGAGATCTAGTGCCAGGATGAGCTGAGCGTAGCCAAGAGGAGAAGGCTATCTCAGTGTGATTCCCAGGGATAAAAAAGGAGAAACACAGTGCAACCATGGAGGAGGGCGCACTTGCTTCATCCCGACAATGAGAAAACCAACTAGGGTGCAAAACCCCAGGTTGGTGTGCCCTCTTGTTTTTCTTTAGAAAACACGTAGAAAATGGAGTTCCCCCTGAGATATTAGTTAGCTAATGGATTGATATTTCTCTTAGGTGTGTAAGCATGTAAAATGGAGCAGCCATGATGCAACCATGAAGAGAGGCGCACTGGCTAACTTTGAAAAATGCCCCCAAAACGAAAATGTGGAAAGAGAAGAATACTTTATTTTAGTCTCGGTTCACCTTATATACCTAGGGAACCCTTTGTTTACATATTCATTTTTAGTTAGCATCAAAGTTCGAAGTGGATCGCGCCTAGTTGGCTGAAGTGTGCGCCCCAGTTGGGCGTTCGCCTAGGTGGCCTCCTTGGGCCAATTCCTCCCAATTGAAATATGGAAGTGTCCCTGCTTCCATGAGAAGGTTAGGGAACTTGTTATCAAATACTTCAGTTGTGTTCCACTTCGCCTGAGTTGGAGTTTGGCCTTGGTTGGCCACCAGGTACGAAGTGTATGCTCGGTGCCTTGTAGAGCGGGTCCAGGTGTCCAGTAGAGTGTTTTTGGCCAAAGGGAGTTGGAAGTCCGGAATGTTGTCCACTGGATGAGTAATTTTGAATGGTTCCTCCAAGAGGGGAGGCTTAAAGAATTTCAAGTGATTTACATTAATAACATTTTGGATTCCCAGTTGTGGTGGGAGGTCCAACCTATAATCATTTTCTCCAATCTTGTCGAGGATGGTGTACGAGCCATATCTTATGGGAAAAAGCTTGTGATGGTGGCCCTTGAAGCACTTCTTATCCAAGTGTAACCAGACTTGATCTCCCGGTTGAAAGGACATGAAGGTCCTTTGTTTGTCATGGCTCTCCTTGACATGCTCTTGAGCAGTTTTAAGTGCTTTTGTTACTGCAGTGTGGAATTGTACAATTTTTTGGAGAAACCGTTGTGCTTAGAGTTGTTCCTGCTGTTGATGGAAGGTGCCTTGAGGATCCCAGGTGAGTGGGAGTTCGGTTGGGGATGCTGGTTGGAACACCAAGTAGACTTCAAAAGGTGAAAATCCTATAGAAGAATGTGTTTCCTTGTTGTATCTATGTTGAAGAATGTGTAAGTAATTGTCCCATTGTTTGTTGTGCCCAAAGAGAGTTCGGAGAGAAAAAACCAAGACTCTATTGACAACCTCTGTTTGGCCATCCATTTGAGGATGAAATGCAGTAGAAAACTTGAGGTGACATCGCAATAGCGCCCATATGGTCTTCCAAAAAGTCTTGAGGAAGCAAGAATCTATGTCTGAGATGATAGTGCTTGGGAGGACAAAATGTGGCTAGACATGTCGGAAGTAGAGTTTCGTTGTTTTTACTGTGGTAGTAGTCTTTTTACATGGGATAAAAAGTGCCATTTTGCTGAAGCGACATACCACTACTCAGATTGCATCATGTTTCTTTTGGGTTGTTGGAAGGCCACTGAGGAAATCCATTGAGATTGACTCCCAAGGCCAGCAAAAAAGAGGTAGTGGTTGATATAATCCATGCTTCTGGTTGGATGGCTTGGATTCACTATTAAATTTGAACGTTTCTGCGACAAAGTTGAGATGAAGTTTCATCGGAATAGGGTCGTTGTTGTGACCTAGATGATTTTTTTTTTTCGTCAATCTAGCGGCCACACATGGATCTTCACCAGTCTAGCGACTGGGAAAAGAAGCCTATTCACAACAGGGAAAAGTTACCATTCATTGGGAAAATGACCAAGATTAGTCGGTATAGCGACCAAATTTAGCCGCAAGCCTTGCTAGCATATCTAAGGAAAACATAACCTTGGTCACTCTAGCGACCATAATTAGTCGGCTAGCAATGAATATTAGTCGGTCTAACGACTAATATTAGTTTGTCTAATGACTAATATTAGTCGGTCTGATGACTAATATTAGTCACAAGAGTGACCAAAAAAACCCTGGAAAACTTAGCCAATAAACCACGCTGAGTCGATAATAACGACGAAGATTAGTCGCTAGAGCGACCAAACTTGAAGCTAAAAAGGTTAAACGGAGGATGAAAAGGTAGTCGCTAGAGAAACCAAGTGACATAGTTTGCGACCAAATGGAAATACAAGTGACGAACATGTTAGTCGCTAGAGCGACTAATGTTGGGTTTAAAAAAAAATAAAAAAATAAGCCCAGACTAGCAAGCTACAAAAAAACATACTTTCATTATGTACTTGGGAAACAATACAAAAAGAAAAGCATAGAAGTATGAATATATAGAGGTGATGAACACACATTCTTTCAAAATCATTCCAAAGGGAAACAATACAAAAATATAATTTGGAAAATGCCCAAGCCAAATGGAAGAAATAACCTCAAAGTTATGTGAACTTGCAGATATGAGAGTAGTTCTGTCGGGGTAGCAAAAGAAGTCTTGTATTGTATTGACATAAAAAAGACAATTGTAATTAAGATTGGTCAGCCAAAATTCTTATGGCAGAGTAAGCTGGTTGTATTTAAGGCTTATATTGAATTACACAGGCTTTAACTATCCATTCAAGAAATAGATTGAAGGGTGCCTACCCTTCTCATCCTTTGTTGTTTTAATTAACAGATTTCTTGTCCTTAATCCATATCCTTTATGTCGAAAATATCCACCTCTTTAGTGTTGGTTTACTTAGGGAGGCAGAATCTTTGAAGAATTTTTTTAATCTTTATTGTAGAGCCACTGGAATCAAACTAAATTTGATCAAGTCCTATAGAGTATACTAAGGCATGAGTAGAATATAAATCTTATTCTTTCAAAGTAATAACATTTATAGGTTCCACCGTTCTACTGTTGATCTACAACTTATTGAGAAATAGATCATGGTCAATCCTAGCAAATCTACACTCCTTGCAAGAAAATTCAGAATAGTCAACACAATGGATATAATATAGAATTACCACTCTTAATTGTGTGCACACCAATATATCCAATAACTCCTCCATGATCTCGAAATATTGGTTTGCATAGATTTTGTCCCTTTATAAATGACATATACATAGAAAATCTATAGATTCGCTAGCATATCTTAACGATGAGCACCCTAATCCTT
>ML779344.1:93791-128874 GCA_009831015.1 Picea engelmannii
TGTTAAGTGAAATCATGCATCCAATCCTATAAAGGCATTCATTGTTAAGTGAAATCATGCATCCAATTAAGCCATTTTAGAATCACATAGGAGTTAATTATTCATCACTTGTGTTTGATCACAAACCAAAACAAAGAGACTATCATTTGGCCCCATATGTATGATGATATATCCATCATTATTCTTTCTAACAATATGATTGAACCTCCCAGTGGTATATTTATGAATAAGAATTTTATAACCATATGCTTTTGTTGATGTGTGTTTTTGCTAATTGAGTCCATTTGGTATTAGATAGGATCATACATCTATGTTCTCATGCACTACGTAATGAAAGAATCACACCCAATGTGATCAAATATTGAAACCAACATTGTCATTTTCACATCTATTTGTTGACGATTATTGGTAGTCACATCCTCTCCTCTACTAAAAGAATAATCATGTAGTGTGGAAAGATTGGGCATAGGGTATGATGTAGGAGCATCGTGTCAAGTGCATAGAGGTGGGTACATTCAACATGTGTGAGTTCTTCCAGAACTTCGACGTGGGTGGCTACAACAGATTTCGGGATTCGCCTCCACTCAGCGCCAGAGTTCACTTTTTGAGGCACGCTTGAACCAGTGCCGAATTTTACCCTTTGAAGCAAGTTTTTGAAATTGTAAAACAGAGCAGAAGCTTCCACTTCGGCTCTGGAAAGAGACTAATCTAAGATAGCATAGGATAAGGTTTAGAGTAGGCAAGTAACCAGGGGAAACCCTAGAAACATATTAGAGTTATGTAGAAGTTGGTACACCCAGTTAGAGAGTGCGGGAGTACAGAGAGAAAAATTAGCTGTAAGAGAGAACTGTGAGTGGCAGAAGATCTCAATCTTTTGAGTTACTGTAATTTTGAATGTAATCTGTAGCCATTGGTCACTTGTGAATATAACAGAATGGAAAATTGATCCAAAGGTGTTGAGCTTGGACTGTGTGTATTTTCCTGTGATTTTCTGTTTTATAAACAAGCGAATGGAACTGTGAGATTTTGGCAGTTTCAATTCTTTATCTTCATTTGGAGCTCTGCAAGGTGTGCATTGAGCCAGGGAGGAACGCTGTGGAATTTTTTCTCCCCACCGGGAGCTCTGCAAGGTGTGCATCGAGCTAGAGAGAAAACTCCATGGATCTGAGCTATCGAACTCCCTTAGACGCAAGGAGTGCGCGAGAGTCAGAATCTGAACCAGACAAAGTTTAGGAGGGATAACACTTCAGAAGTGTTGTCGGGATCCAGGAACCCATTCCCTGGGAGGAGCGAAGACCGAGTCTTCGCAGACTTAGAAAATATTCTAAGTCAAAATCGAGTAAAAGCTCAGGAGGAAGAACGTTGTCGAGCATTGGATCACGGTGGAAATCCACACAGACCGTCCGATTGAAGGGAGGTTGCACAGTCCTTAAGAGGGATAAGGGGTCTGCATCAGGTGGTATCAGAGCACATTTTTTCGTCTATAGATTTCAGGCGAAGGGGGAAAAAGAAGGAGACAAAAAACTTGGAGATGTACTCTATGTGTGACAGACAATCAACACAATGCCGTCAAGAAGACGAGATACACCTTTAGCCAATCGTGCTGTAGAAAGGGAGATGCGAGAGTTTCACGCCCGAATGGAGGCAATGTAAGTAGCATAGAGAAGAGCACCTGACGTTGGGGATGTCAGTGATGCGAAAAGTGAAGAGGTTGAGGTTGAAGAAGCTGCAGGAGAGGATGCTACAGAAGAACGTTTGTTGAGAGAAGTTGCTAGGTTGGGAGGCAAAGCTAAGATAGAGGTCCCCATGTATGAGGTAAATCTAGATGTTGAAGAACTGTTGGACTGGATAAGGTCCATGGACAAACACTTCGACTATGAAGATGTCGATGAGGAAAAGAAGGTGAAGCGGGGAGTCACCAGGCTAAAAGGGCATGCAACATTATGGTGGGACAAACTGCAGGATGAGAGGAGAAGTAAAGGTAAACAGAGGATAAAGAGTTGGGACAGGATGGTAGCCAAAATCAAGGCTAAGTTCATACCCAAAGACTACCAGATCAATCTGTTCAGGAAGCTACAAAACCTGAGACAGAAAGGGATGACAGTCAAGGAGTACACCGAGGAGTTCTATAGGCTGAACATTAGAACTGGACAAAGGGAGAGAGATGAAGAAAAAGTCATCGGATACATAAATGGCTTGATATATGAAGTCTAGGACGAGCTGAGCATGATGTCAATGAGGACTGTGGAATATGCTTATCAGTTTGCGCTGAAGGCAGAGGAGAAGTTGGCCAGAAAACAGAACCAACGAGGAAGAGGTAAAGGCTCGATCCCAAGCAAAAGTAAGGGATTTAACTGTGACATAGCACATCAGTCTAAGGATGAGGCTGAGAAACCACACGATCACTTGGAACGAGGAGGAAGTTCACGAGGAAGACATAATGGTAGAAGAAACTCTTCTAGAGGAAGAGGCAGAGGAGGAGTAAGGTGCTATAACTATGGAAAGATAGGGCACATGTATTGGGAATGTCTCGAGAAGAAGAAGGAAGGAAGAGAAGCTCACATTTTAGAAGCACAACAAATATATGTTGAAGCAGAAGGAGCAGAGGATGGAGCATCCTTGATGTTGAGAAAAGTTCTCTTAAAACCAGAAACAAAAATTGAAAAGCTAGTGCAGAGGAACAGTCTCTTCAGAACATCTTGCAAGACTAAGGATGAAGTATGCAAGGTGATCATTGACAGTGGGAGTACTGACAATCTAATATCCACAGAGATGATGGAGAAATTGGAGCTGAAGACAACTACACATCCAAGGCCATACAAAGTCTCATGGCTGCAAAAAGGACACCAGGTGACAATCGCTAAACAATGCCTGGTTGAAATTAAAATAGGCACATATAAAGATGAAATCCTATGTGATGTAATTCCCATGGACGTATGTCACATTTGTTTGGGAAGACCATGGCAGTTTGACAAAAATGTCGTTCATGATGGAAGGAAGAATACATACACATTGGAGAAGAATGGTAGGACGCATATGTTACTGCCAATGGAGGAGAAGAGAGCGAAAGAGGAAGCCAACAGAAGCATACTTCTCATGAGTGGGAAGGAACTCCTGAGATAAGTCAAGGAAGAATAGGAGATGCAGTTCATTGTGGTGAGGAATCCCAGATTCATCCTTACAAGAACATCAATGGATGATTTTCTTGAAGAAGTTCAGGAGCTGCTGGATAATTTTCCTGATATAGTGGTGGATGAGCTGCCAGACTCATTGCCACCCATCAGGAGTATCGGTCATCATATCGACTTGATACCAGGAACAAGCCTACCAAATAAGGCAACGTACAGATTAACACCTCGAGAAAATGAGGAGGTGAAGATCTAAGTCCAAGAATTGCTGAGTAAGGGTTTGGTCAGGGAAAGTTTGAGCCCATGTGCAGTACCAACTGTGTTAAGCCCAAAAAAAGATGGAGGATGGAGAATGTGCACAGACTCGAGAGCCATCAACAAGATCACCATCAGGTACAGATTCCCTTTACCAAGAATGGATGATTTAATGGATTGCTTAAGTGGAGCAAATTTCTTTTCTAAGATAGACCTGAAAAGTGGATATCACCAGATCAGGATGAGAGAAGGTGATCAATGGAAAACAACCTTTAAGATGAATGAAGGCTTGTATGAGTGGCTAGTTATGCCATTTGGCTTAACGAATGCCCCGAGCACTTTTATGATGCTAATGAACGAAATTCTAAAAGATTTCATTGGAAAGTTCATGGTTGTATATCGTCCATATCTGGACGATATACTAGTCTTTAGCAGGACTAAAGAGGAGCATTTGAGGCATCTAACGCTAGTAATGAGAAGGCTACAACATGAGAAGATGCTGATCAATTTGAAGAAGTCCTCTTTTATGAAGACATAACTCATTTATTTGGGTTTCGTGATATCTTCAAATGAATTGAATATGGATCTAGAGAAGGTGAAAGCGATCAGAGAATGGCCGTCACCAAGGAGCATGTTCAAGGTAAGGAGATTTCATGGTTTAGCAAGTTTTTATAGAAAGTTCATTAGAGAATTCAGTGGGATTTGTGCACGAATGATGGATATAGTGAAGAAGCAACACAAGTCTTTTAAATGGACAGAGGAGGCTGAAAAGAGCTTCAATATATTGAAGGAGAAGATAATAGAACGACCAATTTTGGTCTTGCCGAATTTCGAAAAGACATTTCAGGTAAGATGTGACGTAAGTGGAGTTGCAATAGGAGCAGTTTTGAGTCAGGACAATCGACCTGTTGCCTATTTCAACGAGAAGCTGAATGAGACTAAGAGGAAATACTCTACATATGACAAGGAATTCTATGCCATAATTCAAGCATTGAAGAAATTGAGGCATTATATTGTCCCGCAAGAGTTTGTCTTGTACAACGATAACCAAGCTTTACATTTCATAATCTGACAAGAAAAACTACATCAGAGACATGGAAAATGGGTTGAATATATGAAAAATTTTACTTTTTTCACAAAACATATTGCTAGGAATGCTAACAAGGTTGTTGATGCGTTAAGCAGGAGTTGTTTAATTTTGCAAGAATTCCAGGTGAAGACCTTGGGGTTTGAACACCTTAAGGATATGCATTATGATGATACAGATTTCAAGGAGGCCTACAAAGCATGTAGAATCCTTGTACTGAGAGATAGAAGTTAGTGGACAGAGTATATGGTTCAGGAAGGATTGTTGTTTAGAGGAAATCAATTGTGCATACCAATATTCCCAATGAGGGACAATCTCCTGAAGGAGAAGCATAATGGAGGATTGGCTGGACATTTCGGCCATGATAAAACGTTTGCACAGTTGAGTAGTTCATACTATTGGCCAAGTATGAGAACAGATGTGATAAAATTGGTGAACAGATGTAGAATCTGCTAACATGCAAAGGGGAAAAGACAGAACACTGGATTGTATCAACCATTGCCAATACCAGAAAGGCCTCGGGATGCAATAAGCATGGATTTCGTGTTGGGATTGCCAAGAACACAAAGGGGATTCGATTCCATATTTTTGGTGGTAGATAGGTTTTCAAATATGTCACATTTCATCCCATGCTAGAAGACCAGTGATGCAACACGTGTTGCAAATCTGTTTTTCAGAGAAGTTGTGAGACTTCATGGCCTACCCAGGAGCATTGTCTCAGACATAGACACAAAATTTGTTGGTCACTTTTGGAGGACATTGTGGAAGAAGATGGGGACATATTTTTCCTTCAACTCAGCTTATCACCCTCAGACAAATGGGCAGACTGAGGTGGTAAACAAAATTTTTGGAAACTTATTGAGAAGCCTGGTTACTGAACACCATAACCAGTGGGATCAAATTCTGCCACAATCAGAATTTGCATACAATGACTCACCAAACAGAAGCACTGGAAGGAGACCGTTCCAAATACTCTATAGAATGCAACCCGGGGGAGTGTCTAAGTTAAGGGACTTGGAACAGGGAGAGATCAGAAGCACCGGAGCAGAGGATTTTGCTACTGAAATGCAGAAACTCCATAGTCGGATCAAAGAACAATTACAAAGTTCTAATCAGAAATACAAACACAGAGCTAATTAACATCGCAGGGAACTAAAATTTGAAGTGGGAGATTAGGTTTTAGCACACCTTAAGAAGGAAAGGTTCTGTAGGGGAACATATAACAAATTGAAGATGAAGAAGATAAAACCCTGTAAGATCTTGAGGAAGTTTGATGCAAATGCCTATGAGATCGAGCTGCCAGATGGTGTGGGAATTTCACCCATATTCAATGTTTCAGACCTGTACCCTTATAGGAAAGATGACACAGAAGGGTCAGAAGATCAAGGAAATATTCAGTGGGAAAAACATATGCCTGTAACAGAAAAGCCACAGATGGAGAAAATTGTTGATCAGAGGATTGGCAAGAAGACCAGGAGGAAGAATTATTTTGAGTATCTATTCAAATGGAAGGGACACCCAATCAAAGATGCCAGTTGGGAAAATGAAGCTGCTATCCAGAAGCAGGGAAAACCAGTAGAGGAGCTCATGGACAAGAGTCCATGAATTTTTGTCAAGGGGAGTATGATGTAGGAGCATCGTGTCAAGCGCATAGAGGCGGGGACATTCAAAATGTGCGAGTTCTTCCAGAACTTCGACGTGGGCAGGTATAATGGATTTCGGGATCCACCTCCACTCAGCGCCAGAGTTCACTTTGTGAGGCATGCTTGAACCGGTGCCGAATTTTACCCTTTGAAGCAAGTTTTTGAAATTGTAAAATAGAGCAGAAGCTTCCACTTCAGCTCTGGAAAGCGACCAATATAAGATAGCATAGGATAAGGTTTAGAGTAGGCAAGTAACCAGGGGAAACCCTAGAAACATTTTAGAGTTATGTAGAAGTTGGTACACCTAGTTAGAGAGCGCGTGAGTACAGAGAGAAAAATTAGCTGTAAGAGAGAACTGTGAGTGGCAGAAGATCTCAAAATTTTGAGTTACTATAATTTTGAATGTAATCTGTAGCCATTGGGAACTTGTGAATATAACAGAATGGAAAATTGATCCAAATGTGTTGAGCTTGGACTGTGTGTATTTTCCTGTGATTTTTTGTTTTATAAACAAGCGAATGGAACTGTGAGATTTTGGCAGTTTCAATTATTTCTCTTCATTTGGAGCTCTGCAAGGTGTGCATTGAGCCAGGGAGGAATGTTGTGGAATTGTTTTCTCCCCATCGGGAGCTTTGCAAGGTGTGCATCGAGCCAGAGAGAAAACGTCGTGGATCTGAGCTATCGAAATCCCTTAGACGCAAGGAGTGCGCGGGATTCAGAATCTGAACTAGACAAAGTTAAGGAGGGCTAACACTTCAAAAGTGTTGTCAGGATTCAGAAACCGATTCCATGGGAGGAGGGAAGACCGAGTCTTCGTAGACTTAGAAAATCTTCTAAGTCGAAATTGAGTAAAAGCTCAGGAGGGAGAACGCTGTCGAGCATTGGTCAAGCATTGGATCGTGGTGGAAATCCCCGCAGACCGTCCGATTGAAGGGAGGTCGCACAACCCTTAGGAGGGATAGGGGGTCTGCATCAGGGTAAATATCATGTGACCAATAATTATTGAATTTGTGTTGTTTTTCTTTAAGCATGATCATTACTCCACTCATATCTTTGGCAGGGTCCACATGTACATAATCCATATCGTACTGAAGGTTGTAGCAATTAGCAAATGATGCTTCAATTTTGGTTCTATCTTCTCCTCATTACAACATTGATCCTTAGCTAAAATATTATCACCTCTAAGCATATAAAATTCTATAACATGACTTGATTCATTTTAGGAACAAGGAGGGGAAATAAATTTATCTATACATACATATTTTGATCAATGTTGGAGAATTCAATAGGCATAACAAGGTCTTCATCAATATTCCTTTCATTTTTTCCCCATCCTATTGCCATGTATTATTAATGTATTTTCCTCAAAGACCTAAGACTTTCCTAAGGACTCTTGTTTTAATTGACAAGGTGACAATAAGTGTATAAATTACATTCTATAAATTGTGAACATATGATATGATTTCAAACACTTAGGAGACTTAATTGATCATGTGTCATTCATGTATACCCACTATCACATGTGATGGAACCTACCACTGATGATGCCCCAAGTTACTGCAAATGTCTCTAAATCCACTTCCCAAAATAATGAGTTGAATTTTATAGGAAGATATTCTCTAAAAGGAAGGCATTGAGGTATCTATCATCAACCGGTGTGAAATAATATTAGGAACATGAATTGAGGTATTGGACAATAAATTTGAGAGAACACACTACTAAGTACAACTTGGCATTGGGAAGGTTGATATGGATGGTAAATATATTTGAGAAATGTCCAACGCAAGATAAAAAATTCCCTTTAACATAAGCATGACCTAATGCTGACCTGGGAAACAATTGACACCAAAAGGGACCAATAATATACACCAATAATTCAAGAGACATTGAAGGGTGTTCCATAAAGACTAGAAGAATAACCAATTATAGAAGTGAAAACTCAAAATCATGGTACATATCCCACAACAGGTAGGCACTAAATGACTGTTGTAAGCAAGGAATTCTCACCTAATGAGCATATGGTTAACAAAGAAAGGAATTTCGACACATAGAAAAGGTAACTTAGATCACCTGCAAGCTTGTTTTCCCATGACTATGCTATAAACCTCGTTTTTCATTAGCTTCTCTTGGTTTCGAGAATAGTTCATTCTCTACTAAACATGGGAAACCACATGAAGGTGGAAGCTCTAATTATTACCCCCCGCCCTCACATCACTCTCAATTTCCCCATACCCAATTTGAAATAATAAAGAACATGTAAAATACTATATTATACAAAATAAAAACATATAAAGATCATCATATAAAACACATACCTCTATATATAATTCATCTTCTTCTTCATCAAACTCAACATCGTCAATATCATCTTCATCGTGAACATTGTCATTTCCCCAATACCCAATCTATCTAGATTCAACAACTATAATTAAAAATGACACTAATATTACATGAAAGAAGAAAAAAACATAAGAGATCTATAGTACAAATCACTCACCACATGTAGGAATATCATTGATCTTCTTCTTCATCCAAGTCATCATATTCTGTATCATCATCTCGTATTTCAGAATCATCGTCGAATGGATTGGCCATATCAACATCATCATCAGTACTGTCATAATTTTCAATAATATCATCATTAGATATAGCGTCATCGAGAACATTATCATCTACATCATATGGTCGATCAAATTCTTCGACTTCGTCATCTGACGATACACGGTCTACCTCCTCATGTTCCTCTGTATCACCTTCTAGTTCTTGAATATCATCTTCTTCTGATACATTATACTTTATAGGCCTTCCTCTTGGATCATATCTAACAACAAATGACCAACCTGGTTTACTGGGAACCTCGCAATAGAATACCTACTCACATTGGCTGGGAAGAACATAACTTTCTAGACCCGACTCAAATGTCCTTGTATTAACCATGGTAAAACCATTGTCATGCTGAATAACAGTTCTTTCAGGATCACGTTCATTTATCCTTAAACGATACCATTTGACCTCAAAAAGAATTATCTTGAAGGATTTGAAGTCACACTCGATTATATCATCCAAATATCCACAATATATATATTTTGTTAGTCTTGGATGTTTGTCACTTCTAGAAGAAACATTAGTGACTTGAAACACTGCAGTTATCCCTGAATCGACGATTTTCTTTGTGTCATCCACCCTTTTGACACGAAATTTTTGACCATTATACCACATAACTTTGTGGTGCTTCAACTGCAATATTCCCAACAAGTAGAAACTAAATTAATAATTAGTAAACGTATTTAAACTTAATAAATATTAAAAAATAATGCATTAACATTTTGTATAATAACAAAAAGTGCGGGTAAAATTTTATATGCTTACCTGTTTATCTTTTAAACCATATGCTAAATCAATCTCCCTCTACGTAAGATTGTGATCTTCATTACGATGAGATCTTTTAATTAATGTAGCCACCCCTTCCCTTGATAACCTACCATCATGTTGTTCACATTGTTCTATCCATAGCTTCATCCAATCAAGATTGTTAGCAATGTATAAATGTAGTGCATCCCACACTCGACCAACGACAATAAAAAAAATACAAATTAGTAAGAATAATGAATAATAATAATTGATGGAGGTATTATATAAATTGAAGAAATACAATATAGATAAAAATCAAATAATATAATACCTTTCACTTTCCTCATTTTAGCATTCCCGACCAAGACCTCCACTTCAGATATTTTGATGTTATTGACACCCCAAATGCAATGCATATTAATTTTCCTCCCTAAATCAGAAAGATAATCGCTAATATACACTAACGTTTGATATACCATATACCCCTCCACCATAGAACCCTCGGGACGTTCTTTTTGTCTAACTAAATCCTTCAATGAATTCAAGTGTCTCTCCACCATTCACATTGACCGTGTGTGTACAGGTCCACACAATTAAATCTCCTCGACCTGGTGTATGAGGTAGTGTTCTTGCACATTGAAAAATGTTGGAGGTAGATACTTTTGCATTGCACACATTAAACGAGGAATTTCTCTCTTCCAATATTTTATATCTTCCTTATGGATTTTTTTAGATGACAACCACCTACAAATGTTATGAGAACAAAATATGTTTCAACAAAGACAATATTGTATACATGAATATTACAAGTAAAACACATGTCATCAAAAACTTCTACAACATTTTTATTACATATAAATAATAATATGTAATTCATTTGTCGTTATTTACCTCATGTATTTTCCAAGGTGGTATATAACTTGTTATTTACCTTGTGAGGACCTTTTTTGTTAACTGATCAGTTCAATATCTATTGATTTGACATTGTGGGCAAATCGATTCAGATGCATATTGTCCATAATATATTATGTGATCATTGGGGCATGCATTAATAGCCTGATATTCCATTCCAATTTCTTTTAGAATGGCAGATAATTCTCAGTATGTGCAACGTAACTTATTTGGTGATGGTAAGAAATATTCACCTATCAACCTACAACAACAATATACAAAAAAAAAATCAATAATGAAAATTATATTAATCATTATAAATATTGCATCCTTAATTTATACATCAATTGACACTGAAAATAAAATAACATAAAAGTTGAAAATTGCATAAAACTGTAAAAGGATCTATGTCATACATGTGTTTGACAAACCATTTGATACCTTCAAGTTGACCAACAACATTACAGCAGAGAGAACACTTTTTTTTGTGCCTTCATATAGGGATTCAATGGCATTTTGAAGGATAGGTTTATCAAAAATATATTCATCATCATTGTCCTCATCATTGTCATCATTATCATCCTGCAAGTTGTCCTCCTCCAAGTTGACATCATCATCCATTGGAGCATTATAAATGTCTTGGATCAATCTATTTGTCCCATCATCATCAACTGTATTATTAATATCATCAGTTTCCATAGGAATAACTTGATCATCATTATCCACACGATTAAGTTCATCTTTTTCTTCAGTATTATCTCTATGAAAACGTTTCCTGCTAGGCGACATCACATTCTTAGGATGATTTTTCTTTAATAAAAACAATAGAAATAATAAAATACAGTTAGAGTATATCACAAATATTATTTTGAAAGATAAATTAAAAAAAAAACAATTAATGTATAATACCCTTAAAGATCTATAATAACTAATTACTTACCATGGGACGATATTCTATGTCCCCTTCAACGTGCCCATTCTCCCTAAAAAAAATTTCAACTATTTTTAAAGGTAGTCTTCTTCCATTAAAACCCCTGCGTTCACAACAAGGGCAATAATATTTCCCATCACCATGAATCACCATTTGCCGCTTTAACATAACAAGCTCTCTTTTCTCGTCTGGAGTTGACATTGTAATTACATATTACAACAAATCCATTGAAACATTATACAAATATATTCAAATAATTTGGTATATATTTAGATATTTGTAATGAAAATTATACAGCATGTTCAGAAAAAATAAGGGACAAAGCATGAAACCTAAAATCAGCTAGAAAAAATAAGGAACAAAGCATGAAACCAATGTCTTTCATATCCAACGTACAACACTGGGCGCTATTTGGGAATCTAAATGACACTTGGTTCTAAAACAACACATTGACCTACACATAAACATCCAAACATAATTGAATCTTCTAATAATCTATTTGTTGCGATCCACCTACTATTATGTTGTCAAAATTGATAGAAGTGCAAGAAAGAGTTTGGGGAGAAAAATAAATCATGACATAAGAAGCGTAAAGACAACTTTAATTCTCATAAAAAAATGATGATGTAAATAAAATTAATTTGAAGACAACCAATCAAAGTTGGAAAGCAATTCCTTGGCATGGTAATGATAAACGGTACACTATACATCTTTTACTGTGCAAGTTTAAAGCCTCATACTTTGATTCATCCCCGAAATCACAATATTCCATTAATAAGAGGAGGTGGATCTATTATCACCCAAAATCACACTATATAATATTAAGTCTCTAATAAAAATTAGGTTACCTTTAGGGATACACAAGAGTACTGATGCCCAATATCACCAAAAAAGCCAATGCACTACACTTCTAGTTGGTTCTTTTCCAACTCAAGGAGGAAACCCTAAATGTAAATTTACTAAGGCAAGGATACTTAGATATTCAAGAATTTCCATGAAATATAAGAACAAAATTAGAGTGATTGTAGCTGAATCAATAATCTTTTTACTCTATCAAAAGTGGATAAACAATAAAATATTTCTAAGGAGTTAAAATAAACCATAAAATCTGATTTAAGGAGTGAAAATAAACCCTAAAATAGTTCAATAGCAAGAAATTACTAAATCACACAGAAAATTTTGAAGTACCGACCTTCAAAATCTCAGCTATGTAGAGTCTGATCAATTCAATGTTTCTCTTCTTGAAAGAGAATTGAAATCAAGATTTCATAAAAAACCAGAACACTATTGCATCAGAACACCCGAATGATTTTCACAACTGTAGAAAATGATTGTCGCAACTATATCAAATTTGTCGTAACTGATATATATATATATATATATATATATATATATATATATATATATATAGGATTGATTTGCCGTGAATGACCGTTTGATTCTCAGACGCGCCATAGTTGGTCATTATAATGACTAAAGTTAGTCTCTATAGTGACTAACTAGTGGTTTGTCACTCTACTGACTAACTTTAGTCGTTATAACGACCAACGTGGAATGTTGGTCGCTAGAGCGACCAACAGTTGGACCTTGAAAAAAAAGTATATTTATTCCAAAAAAAGAAAAAAAAATACGACGAAATTTTAAACCGTCGTAATTTGCGCCCAATGTAGTAGTGATTGTGAGCATAATCCACAGGCTCGGATAAATTTTTCAACTTGAGGCTACATGGAAGGCCAATGAAAATGGCGTTGCAAATGTTGGATGGTCTTTGTGGTACCGAAGTGGCCCCCATAGGCTGAAGCATGCGCTTCTATAATGAGCAAGAGGCGGTCCTCTGAGTGTGGAACACATAACAAATTCAACTTATAGAGCCATCCATCTCGAATAGTGTAATCTAGGAAGGGGGTCTGATTGATAATTGTGGGATTTTGCAATGCCACCCAGATCTCTTGAAAGTCAGGGCCAATAGCATATTGATCCTTTGTGTTATAGGTAGCACAACACACTTCTAGAATTGAGAGAACTGGCGTGGGAGGTCGACTTAGCAAATTAGCCATCTTATTAGAAGTACCTTTCTTATATCTGATCACCAAGTGAAATTGTTGAATATAGGAGGTCCATTTAAGGTGCCTTTGTTCCATAATCTTCGACTAAGATTTGATGAAAATCAAAGGGTGGTGGTCTATATGCATAATTCTTTCTTTACATGGAAAATAATGTCTCCATTGCTCAAGGGCTTGAACCAAACTATAAAACTCTTTGTCATAGGTGATATAATTTTTCTTTGCCTCAGACAGAGTTTCCGAGTGGTAAGCAATGGGGTGGCCTCCTTGTTTAATTACGACACCAATAACATATTGTGAGGCATTAGAATCAATATCAAAGGGTTGGGAGAGGTCTAGAAAGTGTAAGAAAGGGGATGAGAAAAGGGCTTCTTTGAGCTAAGAAAAGTCACTAGTTTCTTCTTTAGTCCAGAGAAATGTAACAGAACTATTTGAGAGCTGATGCAAAGGATGAGCAAGTTGTGAAAAATAGGGGATGAACTTACGATAGAAATTGATGCCACACAGAAAGGTTTTGAGCTCCCTAGCTGAATGAGGTAGTGGCCATTGCTTCAAGGCTTGGATGCAGGATGAATTTGGTTGGATACCTTCTGAGATGACCACAAAGCCGATATAGGGAACTGAACTCTGACCAAAATGTGACTTCTTCTCTTTTACTTGTAACTTGTGTTCTCGGAGGATTTGGAGAACTTGTCGGACATGTTGCATGTGAGTGTCCCATGTCCGGCTGAAGATGAGAAGGTCATCTAAGTAGATGACCACAAATCGATCCAAATGTGACCTGACTATGTCATTGATGAGCCTCATGAAAGTGGATGGGGATTTGGTGAGGCCGAAGGGCATAACTTTCCACTAAAAAAGACCAAATTTTGTCTTGAAAGTTGTTTTCCAAACATCATTTGGGTTCATTCGAACCTGATGGTAGCTGGCTGTTAAATCCAACTTGGTAAACCACTTAGCACCATGGAGGGTGTCAAGTAACTCCT
Organism: Picea engelmannii; assembly: GCA_009831015.1. Taxonomy (NCBI): domain Eukaryota; kingdom Viridiplantae; phylum Streptophyta; class Pinopsida; order Pinales; family Pinaceae; genus Picea; species Picea engelmannii. Next base: position 108,127 of record ML779344.1, read on the forward strand.
TAATCTGGGGCAGGGGGTAACCGTTTTTTATTGTGGCTTTTTTCAAGCCCTGATAATCGGTGACAAGGCACATTTCTGAAGTATCTCGTTTGGGGATGACAAATGAGGCAGAAGCATGGGGAGAAGATGATGGTTGTATGTGGCCAGAGTTGATGAGGTCAGTCAATTGTCTTCCCATTTCCTCTATTTTTGTTGGGGCCAACCGGTATGTAGGGGAATTAGGTAATGCAGATCCGGGGATGAGGTGAATGGAATGGTCAATGTGTTAAGAGGGGGGTAGTCCCACCAGAGATTGAAAAACTTCTGCAAAATCTTGGAGGAGGGGAGTCATTATTTCAGGAACAAGGTGAGTGGTATTGTTTGGTGTTATGGGGCGCACTAGATAGAGAGAGGTACATTGGTTTAAATGTACATGTGCGATTTGTTCTTTGGTAGCAGGGGTTTTGGGTGTTGTTGCAGTTAAGATATAAGTGTGGCCTTCTTTGGTAATTTTGTAATGGCGATATTTGGCCATATAGATAGAATTTCTTTGGGTTTGGTATGGGATACCTAGCAGAAAATCCGAACAATCCAAAGGGGAAACATCACAAAGAACAATATCTTTGAATTGGCTAATGGAAAAAGTGACCAGACAACGCTAAGAAACTAGGAGGGGGGGGGCATCCTTATGGACCCATAAGAGATGATAGGGTTATGGGTGGGGAGTGGTGATCAGCTTGAGGCAGTTGAAAAGGTCTTGAGACACCAAATTCCTTTGGCTTCCACTGTCCATAATCAGTAAAGGCAAGGCATTTTTTATTTGGCAGTTATGAGTGAAAAGGGGTTGGGTGGAGGAGTTCGAATCTTCATGGGTCATTAATATTAGCGAGGGATCTATTTCTATGGGATTTTCCAGGGGAACCTCTTCGGTATCTTNGGGGGGGGGGGGGGGGGGGGGATGAGCTCCGTCAGTAGGGTTTTGTTGGTCTTTATATTTTGGAGGATTTGACAATCTGGAGAATTGTGTGAGGTAGTATTGTGGAATGAGCACCAGGGTGTCCTTGTATTTGTATGAAGTATGGGATTTTGAGTCCAAGGAGGTGGAAGGTGGGAAAAAGGATTGGATTTGGATGGTTGAGAGGTAGAGGGGTTGGTGTAGGGGAAAGACTAAGGAGTACGACCTCTAGGAGAAACTTTTCTTGACGTCTCAGACGTAAGCCTAGATTCCTTTGCAGGACTTGCGAAGGAAGTCACCTTACTCGTTTGTGTCGTGTTATTGCTAGGGTACTAGAAGCATGGGGCTCACCTAAGGGCCCTTTGGGTTCTGAGGCATCTATGGTTTCACAACACTCTTTTCCTTCTTTGGTTGATACAACAATCATGCTGATGCAACCTTCGGATGACACCTCTTTTCCTTTAGGGGTTGATGCATCCTTTGACCTTGTTGTCTCACATCCCGTTCAACCTATGGTCGTGCTGATGCAATCTTTGACCGAAACCTCTCCTATGTTTGGGGGTGATGCGTCTCTTGACCTTGTTGTCTCGCATATTGTCCAACCAACAGTCATGTCGATGCAATATTCGACCGACAACATTCTTGTTTTTTGGTGTGATGCACCTCTTGACCTTGTTGTCTCGCATCCTATTCAACCAATGGTTAAGGAAGTGGTCGTATCGATGCAATATTTGATTGACCCCAATCTTCTCTTGAAGAGTGACAAGTCTAAGGAAGTGGTCATGCCAATGAAATTTTTGGTCGATCTCGCTCTTCTGGTTCTGGTTCTACACCTTCTATGCCATGTCCTTAGCATTTTTGTTACTTCACCTTCTGAACAAGAGAGATTTTTACTCTTCTCGAGTTATCTTCCTGAGACAATAACTTCTGTTAGCACTTTTCCCTCCTCAACTTGGAGATCCTTGGGTCTTCCCAAGCTTGTGTCGGTTCTTCATAAGATACCGACATTCCACAGAAGGTCCGCACGAGAACCTTGGCCTCCCCCATGGCTTGCCACTTATAATCTCCATAACGAGTCTTAGTTAAGCTCTTTTTCGAATCGTCCAAAAATTGAAAATATCGCCGAGTGATTTGTCCCTTTCACACTCGTTAAAATTGGATTTGAAAGATCATGAGTCCTAGTTAAGCTCTTTTCCGACTCGCTATCAAAAATAGAAAAGATTGTCAAGTGAACTTGTCTTTTTCACACTCGTAAATTGGATTTGAAAAGACGTCTATTTAGCACAAGTTTACCCCTTTTTCACACCAAGTAGACTAAAAGATATAAAAAGGACATTTTTTGGCGTTAAGTTGTGATTGCATCTCATGCCCTTGCTTGTTGTATTGAGCCTTTAGCCGGTTCTCTCTTTGCATTATAAACCATTGCCTAAGCAGTTTGCATCCTCAACCAAGCAGAGCCTTATTTTTATTCTTCACAATTTGACACCCTATACCCTGGAGGGAACATCACCCCGAGTGTCCATCTCCCGCATGCATTTGCTTGCATTGGGCATAGGTATGTTCCACTGATGGAACTAGTTTTTCTTACTTGTGACACTCGTTCCCTCCTTTGTATCATAACATTCATTTGTTATGAAAAAACAAAAAAAGACGGGCGAGAAGGGAATACTATATTGTAATTGGAAGCAGTCGTGTCACGTTTGAACATAGCACAAAGTTATTGAGTCCATGTGTCATCATAATTTTGGGTTTAGCATGGCCTTAGGAATCTGATCTCGCTACAGAGTTTTCTCTACCGAATGGTTACTCTTCCAGTCCCTATAGAGAACGTTATTGATGCCTCCTACATCTAATTGTCACATCATTGAGTCCATGCTGTCAGAGTCCACCATATGTCTCATGCTCTTGTTAAAAGGAAGTATATCAACCTGTTTCGGCCACTCCTCAGAAATCTTGACTTTGCATGTCGGCCATATCCTCAGTTTGTCTCAGAATCACATGATACTTTGGTCTTATCATGCGCCCTGGCCCTACTTTCATCATTGGTAGGTCACCTTGAACCCAACAATTGACATTTCATCATTGGCTACTATTCAGAGGGTCCTTTTTGTGTACCGCTTGCATTTGGTACACGCAAAATACACACAAGGTCATTGGTTCATAAATATGTTCTTCATCTAATCTCCACCAAATCATGAATCTCCTGCTTTGTTCCTCGTGTTGACTGATGAAAGATGCCTCAATGCTCTCCTTTCAGCAGGTCTCTTTCCATCGACTTCAACTCATTTATTCTAGATATGGGACCTAGAGTTTTATGAGTACCTTGAGGCTTTCAATCATTAGTGGCAGGCTCTCTCGCCATTGACAGATGGGAATACATCAATGTCTCCTGATCAATGGATCTCTCAAGTGTTCGACACCAACTCCTTTATTCACATTTGTAGATATGTACTCGGTGCCTTGATACCTACTTTCATTATCGGTAGGTTTTCTCGTGTTTGTTAACGGTATACTACAATGATCGATAATCAAATGATGTCTCATCATGTTTGACCTCAACTCATTTATTCACATGATGTAGACTTGCACCATTGGCATATATTGTAGAAGACTTGAAGACATCACTATGTGGCCACAAATTTCCTGAGCTGTTGCTTTCATTTCATTGGACCAATACCTATTTGACTTCAGTGATCATGGGAGATCAGATTGTACTCCATGGTATACATATATCTTCAGATTGATTTTTGAGACTGGTTTCATTGGGCCTTGTTCATGACTATGACAACTTTTGGCATATAACTACATTTGTATTTTCCTATTCATGGCCATGAAAACTTGTTTGGTATATTTTCCACATGGATTTGCATTGTATTCTTGGCAGCCATGTATGCAAAGTCAGTACATAATGTAATGAGCAATTGAGTTTGTCCATTTGGTTCTCTACCACTCCACTTCTGGGTTATTTATAATGTATTTTGGTCATCACAGATACTCCTCCGATCTCACACATTAGGGGGCATCTGTTATAGAAAGATTTGCCTCACCATTGCTATCTTGCACAGAGAGCCTTTTTCCATTTCCCTATGCAGACTTTTCATCCCTTTTTGATGAATCTAGAGCTAAAAAACATACATTTTCCCACATATATGCTCCCAATCAGTTATACAATATGCGTATATGCTTGCTGCTCCACTACAGGTCGTGTATATCGGGATTTCTGCCAGAAAATACAAAATGAGGTTGGGTTTCCATGTCACGACAAAATATCTTTGATCCTTGGCCTTCCATATACTGGAAACGTTCTGACTCAGTCCTTCAGTTGCATTCCGGAGGCTATAAGAACACAATTTTGAACTATGGAAAAGAGAGAGAAAGCATTCAACTTTGAGAGCAAAATTACTCTGGAAAAATTACTTCATATTGAGTCTGCATCCCTTTGTCCCTCAAGTATGAACACAATGTTCAACCCCCAAGCTCTTCCCTTATTGTTGAGAGGACCTCTTTGCCTCTTTCTCATGAGCTTGCCTTTGGTGGAGGATTCAAGTGATGGGGACCCAATTGGAAGGAACTTGGTTTCTTGGTTTTGAACCGTGCCGACACAGAAGCCTATAATGTTGACACTTTTGTTGATCAATTATTAATAGAAATACTCCTTTCCCGTCCTATTGGTATCTTGAAAATATATGATTATTATCCATGAGCTTGTTTGTAATGTTTATTAATGGATTATGCTATCTGATGTGCTAATCCCTTTTATATCATCACTATATACTTTCTTTGCTTGTTTGTTGAGAACTTCTCGCAAGTATAAATCTTTGGGTCAAAGTGCTCAATGGTGGAACACCATCAAATGTTGGATCGAGGTAGGCCTCTTTCTTGTATTGCACATTAGTCTATATAGAATATGTTGGAATTGAGTTCATTTTTGCAGTTACATCTGTCTGTTGTGGTTTACCCTTGACCATAGAGAGTTTTTCCCTTGTAACACTCACAATACTACCAGATTTGACAGTTGTGAAGGATTCTCCTTCTCCCTACAAATCCTATAGCTCCAACACCCCAAGTGTTGAGCGCTCTTTCTCTCTCTCTCTCTCTGTGGTCAAATACCACGTCGGCTGTGGTTTTATTCTACCACTACTCCTCCTAAGCTTCGTAACATGACCAAGTAACCCCTTGGCACTCGAAAACATTCTAAGGTTTGAAATCAGTTCCATCCAAACACCATTTCCACTCGAAACCTTGGGTCCAAAGACCACTTATCTGGCCCATCTAGGCTCAACGTTGAAAACATGGCTCTGATACCATATTGTAACATCCCTGGCCATCAAGCCACTTGTCAGGCAAAGCTACTACGCATAAACATTCTCATACTTAAATATTTAACATGCATTATTTATAAATAATAAGCATTAAATTAAATTAATACATTTGACATGGATTTACTGCTGTCATACAGATTTAAATAGAATTAACAACAATTCAAACTAGCAACATAATACATGATAATATTACAAGTATCACATAACATGCATTTTAATTAAGTACATAATTAAAAAACATAATGATACTTATCTTTGAAACTATAATACACCACCAATTGCGTGCAGACCTTCCACGAACCTCCCAGCCTTAGACCGTGCTGATCCTCACTCTCAACAGTAGGTCACCTTGAGCTAGGACTAAGCTCCACCAACAAGGGAATCCTAGGCTAGGAAAGGTCAACGAAAGACACACAATTTATGAGGAGGATTCTCTCCCAGGAGCCATTTATGCCCACTGCTCACAGACTCTCATTCCCCACATGCCTGTCCCACCCCAGGAGTATACACCTTCATTGTCACCAAGATAGTCCTTCGACTACTAAACCTCCCTTGCCTTGGGCTTCAGCAACAGGCCGGACCGGAATTCCCCGAGCTCTATGGCAGCTACAAGACCCCTTCCAGGAGTTCTCACTTCCTCTGTGCACTCTCTCACCTGGAGAGAGTCGCTCACAGGCTTGAAAACCTGCTTCTTCAACCACAACTACCTCTCTCACCTGGAGAGAGTGTTGTACACAGGCCTGATAACCTGCTTCTTTAGCTCCGTTCCAACACAAGGAGGATGACAAGGCTTAGAAAGGAATGAATGAAGGTAACCAATCACACTCAACCAAGGGACTACATGGCCACAAAAAACCACATTTATAACACATGTGGCATAGAAAATTGCTTAGGTTTTAGAGAAAATGCGATTCAACTTCAGAGGTGTGTGGCTATGTAGAGGTCCAGTGCAGAGACAAAATGGTTCTCGGGAAGGATTCCAATGAACTCAGGCGGAGTATGGAAGATTCACAGAATGAATCAGGTGAAGGATTTCAGGTCTAGTGAACATTTCAAAAGACGAATACAGAGGCCACGATATTAATAGGAATACACCGGTCGACTTCCGGTTCTGGTTTTCAGGATTGCGTGACAGGAAAATTAAGAAAAGGTCGTTCACAAACTCCAAACCGTTCAGACAGTCGACGATAGAATGGAGGACCAACCCCCACCTGACTCAATTCTTGGGTTAAATTGCATGTGCCTGGGCTGACACATGTCACCCATGAAGCTGCGTGCCCTTCATCAAGTATGCGTTCCCTTTTGCACATGTTGGAGCTACATGTGTTACCCCTCCCAAGACTTAGGATAAAAATAACAATTTTTTCACATAGCTTTGGAATAATAAAAAAATATTATTCAAGGACTTAAGACCTCAATCTTAGCCCCTCTTCCAACCTTTTAGCCCCCTCTCCCTTAACCATTTTGTGGAAGCTTAGTCCCCCATCACTCTTTCTTCGTGGTCGGTCGACATGCAATAATATTTATATATTATTAATGTTCTGCATATTACATTTACAAAAATAGGCTCTTGTCTTTTAACACTTAGGCTCTCCGGCCTAATAAACACATAAGCCTATCAGCTTATTAATACTCGGCTCACCAACCTACAAAACATGATTTACAATTCATAAACATGATTACAACAAGGCTCATCCTTGGGGATATTACACCAAGTGTCTTTTCTAAGTGTGAATATGTTGCTTTAGAAGGTACCTAACATGAATAGTATACATGAACCGTTACTATCATTTTTGTGAAAATTTGGAATTTCTCTACTAGAGATAAGGTCTTAGTGATCCATTTTTATATGTTCTTCTCCACTGATGGCACAATCACTTCCTAGAGGTCCTTAGGACACACCTAGATGGTGAATGATATGCCCAAAAATTTAAAGACTCTCACAAGATGAATCCATGACAAATTTTGGGAGGCTAATCAAGCCTAAATAAGTCACTGGCTTTGTCTATATCTGTGATTTTTTTCCCATTGAATTCTCAATCACAAGGCTATAAAAAAGGTGTGTAAATAGTCCATGGTTTGAGCCTAGGATGTTGGGTCCTCTTGGATTATCAAGATAGAGTAATTAAGAAAATTCCCTTAGACTAATTACCTTGGATATGGTTTAAGAAGAAGAATTCTTTAAATTACACCTTAATCACCTTGGACTTGAGTAAATAACTAAGAGCTTCACCGATTGACACATAGAGGGAATTAAGGGGCACTCCTATTAGAGATATTTTGGAATCCCAACCTCCTCCAAAGAGAATTTGTTAATTGTGAGATAGGTCTAGGCATCTCAAAATGGTCATTCAATGCTATTGATGATAAAGGATGGGCCAAAACTTGGATTTGGGGTCTGTTGTTTCAGAGTCTGTACTTAAGGCTTGGAAGTACAGTGTCTAGGCATCCGAAAGTGAGTAAGGGGTAAAGAAGGAAGAAATGTCAACCTTCGGCAAGGGAAGCTAGGGATGATTTCTGGGTTGGCATTGTCTAGCTTCCAACTGTTCCTGGATGTTTATATCCCGTTCAATCGCTACCCATGAACGTTCGAGTTCAACCCGGGTAGTGCCTGTTTTAAGAATAGTATCAACAAGATTTAAGGCAATATGTGTTTGATCTGATAGTCCAGGTTCGATATTAGGTTGTCTTGTTACAGGGACAGTCATAGAGGAACATAATGATAAGAAAATCTCAGAGGAATTTTAGGTGTTGTCTTAATTTCGGTCGTATAAATAAGAGTTTACAGTTCCATAAGTGAAAATAGGGTGAAAACCAAAGGCCCCTTTCTCGTAACTGAGTTATATTTTAATAGAGATGTATGAAGTGGGAGAAAACATTAAGCTGTCTATCATGTAAGGCTCCTATCAAGGGAGAATCTCACTTATAACAGAAGAAGAAAAAGGTAAAGAAATAACCCGATGAAGCATAAAATATATATATATAAATCTAAAGTGTTGATTGGTCTTATACCTGCTGATAGCTGGTACAGAGGAAAAACAATAAACAATATAGAAAACTAGAATTCATTCACTATAGTAGAGGTTGTACTAAATTATAGCGAAGCATTCATCAGATACATATATGAAATGAAATGAAATATGAGATGCAAGGAAACAAACTCATAACATAGTCGTGAAGGAATTGAGAATCTTCAGATTTGCTTTATATTAACTCTCGACATAGAAAACCTCTATTACAATCGACCCAAAAAGGTCCAACCCTCGTTCCTTCCTTCTATTGTATATTTATACAGATTTACATATGATGGAATCTTAATCGTTCTAGGATTTTCAGTTACAACAAGAAGGAGATCAATCGTTTCATTTCTTTATCTCTGTCTTTATTTGGTACCAGAAGCTTGCCCTCTCGCATGCTCGGTACAAGTGACACATCTTTCCACCAGCCGAGATATCAACCTTGACGGTTCCGTTTGACAATTGGCCTCAAAAGAGTAACAATCTTGGGCTAATTGCGGCAACCTTTCTTCCATCTGTCGGTCTAGGATGTCAATTACGCACAATTGCACACTTGGTTTAATCATACATTTATCTATTTGAACTATGTCTGCCATAGTTACTTGTGAGATTTCAGCCAAATTTCTTTCTTCTTTTTCATTTATATCAAGCGAGAGTTTCGCTATATCCATTTGGCTCAGCGTCTCAGCATTACTCTCGCTATCAATGGCCAACAAATTTCCGTCTATGGAATCGAAAGCCTCTTCACAGGATTTCCTTATCTTCTTATCTTGTAATTTACCTTCTGAGATGCCGCGTTCCCATTCTTTCAATAAAATATTACCTCGAGTCTGTTCCGAAATGGAAAACTTTGAACTTTTTCCCGATTCTCTATTTGCTGTAGCTATTACAAATTCTTGAAGTGTGACTCGAGCTACTCCAACTTCTCTTTCTCTGACAGATAAATTTTCCAATACTTGATCAATGAGTAAGCAATTGTCCCGAATTATCTCTACCTTGGCGAGTAAACTTCGCCGGGCTACAGAAACTCTTCTCTGAATCTCCATTGCCTGTGACTGGAACATCCCGATATTTATAACTCTACTTTTGACGATGTCCACTCTAGCCTGTAGCTTCTCAATCAAGTCTTTTTGCTGGAACACTTGTATCTGACCGGTCTGAGCTACCAACTCTGCTTGTTCGAGCTTAGTTTTGAGCAGCTCTATCTCCTTTTTATCGGCCAACCTTTCTTGTTCTATTCCTGCGCTTGCCTGGTCCTTGGCAACCTCCTCTAATGTGGCTAGTTTAGCTTCTAAGGTTTTGATGAGGCGATTTTTTCGCTTCAGCTGGTTTTTCAAAACCCCGACTGAAAATTGGTTTGCTGTAGAATACGCCCCTAATGTCCCGGCTATTTCTGTCGCAAAATCTTCTTTCTTCTTGTCTTTCCCATTGGTCAACACATTGAACTTCTTGGTTGTTGATCCCTCTTCCTGATAGAATTCTCTTTTCACTATAGCCTTTCTCTTCTTATTGAAAAATAACTCATTTAGAGGGAGCTCTTCCATCCTTATAGGTCTCAATTCTTCATTTAAAATCCACCTTGCGTCTATGTTTCCCCGAGTTGACTGCAAGGGAGTAATGGAGGCAATGGGATCTCTGATTTTCTTAGCTGGATGTCCTGGAGTAGTAACTGGAGTTTGCTTTTTCGACGGCTCAGGAGTCTTTATCTCTGGTTTCAGACTCCTAGTTTTCTCTCCCTCGTCCTGGTGTTTTTCTTGGATGGGTGCCTTATCTTTGGAGCCTTCGGCTTCTTTTTGTTGCACCTCTACTGTACTTGGATTCTCACCCCGCAATACTGAGGGACGACAACTGCGTCGGTGTTCTTGGAATTTTAGAACATCGACCCTCTCTTTGGGTGCCAGGGCTTGTATCCGAGCCAAAACCTCGGCATAAGATCTTGCGCCTCGGAAAATGTCATCCAAGGGCGAATTTTCGTGTTCAAATATTTTAAGTCCGCAACTGGCCAAGTGATTACTTATGACCCTTTGCGGATCGTGCTTCTTGAATTCAACATGAACCAATTTTAGGTCTTCCAGGGCTGCTGCCTCAGCTTTAGCATGCCTGAAATCTAACAAAGAATATGAATTTAAATGAATAGGAAAAGGTGGCCATACCTTATTTGAATATCCCTTAAGCTCCTTGCTTATGCCACTGATTAAGGTTTGCCTAGCAACCTCATGACAAGATAGCTTATCGGGTATGAATAATGGTAATGCATGAGGGGGAATAGAAGCCCCGAAAACCCTGAGATATGAGAATTCTTCTTCTACATACCAGTCGACTATATTGCTCAGATTCATCGCTATACTGTCCAAGATCCTGGGTGGTGGGTGGCCGAAAATAGTGACATGCAGTGGTACCATTACCCAGTTAAAGATTTCATACACAAAATCTGTCGCTTTGTTTTCCCACAATTTTGAATGGTAGACGTGGATGGGCTCGACCTCTGATGGATTCCAACTCCAGCTCATTAAGGGAAAGGGCATTAGGAAACACACGACGCCCATAATGTACGCGGACATAAAGAATGAAGTAATCTTTCCTCTCTCCCTCTGTGCTCGATACTCTGTAACTCGACTGGTCAAGCTATCAGACAATATTTTAGCCTAGTCGAAGGAACAACCTTCAGCGACTGAATGTATTAGAGGCACCCACTGAAGGAAAAAATGTGTGGTGTCCTCTCTCCCATATAATCTGCAGGTCATCATAGCTACATATTTGAACTATGGTTCCAGAGAAGCTATTGAATATATACCATTACTGTCCGCCCTGAACTTCACAGGGTGTGAGACCCAATCTTTGATTAAACTGGACATAGTCTTGTCATATTGCACACATTCCTTCTGTTTGAAATTCTCCAAGAATTCGACATTGTATGTAAGGTCTGACACGGTTGACAACTTGTACATAGCCTGAAGTTGTTCGGGTCTGAAAGTGCCAATAGTGACCTTCTGCTCGTTGATGATGGTTCTGGTTGGTATATCCACATGGTCTAATGCCCACCAGACCATATCATAGTAAGGGAGCAGTCGTGGCCTGGCCGCTACTTTATGCATTCCAGCTTGGACAACGATCTTATATTTGGTGGTGAGGTCGTCTTTTTCATTGTCACTGGAATCATCTGAATAATCTACCAATTCGGACTGTAGAACCTCAGAAACAAATGACTAGGTCTTGACAGAGTCGACACTTCGAGGTGAAGTATCAGAGACGTTGTCTAAACCTTGTCCCAAAACCTCAACGTTGGCTTTAGACGCTTTTTGCGGGGCTATGGAGGGGGATCCCGCTTTATCTCTTTTGCGATAAAAATATGTATGCATACAGAAATTAGTTCACTGTGAAAGTTTTCTCTGTGTAATGTAGAAATGAATTTGCAATAACAAATAACAGAACTATACATTCGACCATTTAAAAATCGGTACTTTTCAGGAACATAATGGTCAAATCATTCTTAAATATAATTTAGCAATAAAAACCCAATACTTACTTGTCAATTTGCCTTGTTTCTAATTAATGCCATAAATTTTGATAGTTCGAAATGCAAGTTGGCGCAAGGAAAAATTAAGATTGCCTCGGAGACTGTGCATGCATCAAATCACGAGAAATGCTGGCTTAGCTCAATTAATCAAGTTCTATCAACGTTAATTAATCTTTCGGTACTCACTACATCGAGAGTTTTCACTCTAACTGTTCCAACCTCTAAAACCCGATATTGCGATAATTAGCTTTGGTTAAATAAAAATGTAACCAGGATTAAGTGTTTAATTAATCATGTTTTAAAAAATAAATATCGTGGTTATTTATATCGCGACTTCGCGACTTGGAGCTTCGAAGGTATAGCTTCCGGGAGGTTGGTATGCCGAGTTGTGAAATCGCGAGATTGCGATGATATGATTTAATTAAATTGGGGGATAAAACCGGATTAAGTGTTTAATTAATTACGTTTCTATCTTTATCATGACTTCGCGACTCAGGGCTTTGATGGTGTAGCTTTTGAGGGAAAACATGCCGAGTTGCGAATTTCCGACTGAGTTTAACCACAACTGAACTTTTTACCTTTAACACTAACCTGGGTTACTTAAAACAAGAGTCTCGTGGTTTCGACTATCAGGATTACGACGGTAAGACTTTTGGAGTTAGTAAACGCCGAGACACGAAATCCCAATGATGCTTAACCGTAGTTTAGAAAATCTTTACTCTTGCTACTGACCTGGGTAAAACTTTAAGGTTATTTCGTCGTTTCTCTCTTCGGGACTTGTGAACTATGTGATCTATAACACCCGACATACGAAATATTGAGGAAAGAAAGGGGAAAAAATCATTTGAACGAAAAGTATAACTCGCCTTGAGAGTATGATAACTGTCGTCGCTCACGTGATGAGACTTTCGAGATTTTGGAAAAAATAAAGGAAAGTATGAAAACCAACTTTCGATTTCGAGCATTAAGAAATAAAATTCAAAATGGGCTAAAAACCAAAGGCGGCTCCAACAGGGTCTTTGGGCAAGGGCTTTGGTTGCACCATTATCATTATTTTTTCAAATAACTTCAAAGCAAACCCTTCACTTGCATTCAATTTGTAGGGATATTTGGGTGTAGGATGGGTTTGGGTGGACAAGGCCACCTATGGGTTGGCCTAGGTCATAAGTTGACAACTGCAAATACACTCATATGGGATGTGGAAACAAAAATAGGGGTTGAGAAAATTGATGTATCAAACCAATTGACGATGGACTGAGTGGAAAATTGATGTATGCTTAGAGGGGATGAAATATGATCCATGTTTGGCCCTAACTTCATTGAAAGACTTACCTAGATTGGGCAAGCAGGTTGCACAATTTTTTGAACACCATAATCTTGATTCCATTGGGAAAACACACCAAGGTGTTATGACATATCCCATGGTTTTTAAGCATGATTTCATGGACATGGGTTAGCTAAGAAACGTTGGTTAAAGTGTGGGTATGGGTGCAATGTCATCCCTATGGATCCCACACCTCTTCAATCCAGTTATGGATGATCGACTCAAGAGAACCCTCTCAACAAAGTAACTTGAGCCCATCTTGAATGAATTACATAAAGTAACACATTCAAAATAAAAAAATTCAATATCATGAGAGTCATTACCTTGTGATGCACATTTGGAATAAATTGACATGGAACCTTTGGTGCCATATACACTATCCAAACCATTAACAATACAAAAAATGACTAGCTTTTTAGTGTGAGGCCATATTACTTTGTTTCATAGAATGTTTTTTTTAGACATGCTAGTGGGGTCATAGTTAATATGATAACACTGCACAATTACTCTACAATACCCTTAGATTGTAAATTTGGCTCCAACTCACTAGCTAAGGTTTTAAAGGTCACCCTAATCCACAAAAATATTAATTACACAAGTATACCAACAATGATTGCATCAACTAATGTGGTATTTATATTTCTCCAGTTTTATAAATTGAGTTGTTCCACATTTGCTAGTTCCAAGTTCAATTAATATTTTTTGAGTTTCCTTTCACTTTCAAATCACATGAAACTTATTATTGTGCTTCTTGTGAATTGAATGTATTAATAATATTTTGGATGCGAAAGGAAAAAATATTGAGGGATTTTACCTTACAACCTTTGTACAATGATATTTAGTCACTCATATCGGTGTTATAAATTAAGTTGTTCCATATTTGCTAGTTCCAAGTTTAGTTAATACTTTTTGAGTTTCCTTTCACTTTCAAATCACGTGAAACTTCTGAATTTGCTTCTTGTGAATTGACTATATTAATATTATCTTGGATGCAAAGGAAATAGAATTGAGGGATTTTACTTTACAGCCTCTGTACAATAATATTTAGTCACTTAGTTTTCTCACACAACCTTTTCACACATATACAGGTACAAGAACAAGCTTGGATCGTGAAACCTCGCTGGTATTATAACAACAAGAGGGAATTGTTTCTGAATATGCTCATTCTCCTTGTTTATAATTTTTTTTACGGTTTTATTTCATTTTCATGTATAAATCGATGAACACATGTAGAGAGTCAAATAGGAGAAGAATGAAAATTAATAAAGTATTTTTTGTGAGCTCCTGAAATAAAACTTATTTTGAGATGTTAGAAATAAAACTTTTTTCATTTTGGGCTACAAAGCAAGGGGAAGAATAATATGATCTATTTAGAGATGTTAGAAATAAAACTTTTGTCATTTTGGGCTACAAAGCAAGGGGAAGAATAATATGATTTATTTAGATTTATCACATGTTGTAAATTTTTTTTGAATGCTCTAATCATGTAATATATTGTAATTTTGTTTTTATAAATAAAATTACAATTGTTTTTTGGAAAAACTGTATTAATAGTATCTTGGGAGCATTGCCTTGTATATCATTTTTATAATGGGTTCATATATTTGTAATATATGTGTGTCACATGTTAAGATTAATTGACATACTTTATTTTAAATACTCAACCTACAAAATCTATGAGAAATAATACATTTAATGGTCAATAATTATAAGGGGGACTTGAAAAAAAATTAAAAAAATCAAAGCATTTTAATGATCCTTTGTTTTGTTTTTAGCATGTGAATTATGTTTCTTTGTGTTGTATTATTTAAATGAATTGTATCACATCTGTAGTGGGGATTAGGACTTTTAATTTACATTTGGTTATGCACTTTATAATGAAGGTAAATAGAGATGGATGAGAAATTTCAAGAGAGATTGAAAAATGGTGCTTAGAGGGTTAGTGACAACCTTAGTGCTTTGCACAAAACATAATTATGGTGGTCAGTGATTTATTGAGCAATTTGTTATTTTAAATTATATGGATTTAATTTCTCTTCTATTATTTATTTAATATGGAGAGAACACTTCACTTAATATGATATATGTATAATTTTCAAATCATATTAACTATAAAAGATGTTGTGCTTAATGTTGGCTAACATATGTTATCGTTACACTCATAAATCACAATTTTTATTTATTTGTTGTTAAACATATGAAGAGTGATTACATATGTTAGACCATTGTTATACATATAATTAGGTATTTAATGCCTAATATGAAACTTTACAATTGATGTATGTAGATGTGAAAATCCTCAAAATTGCACAAGAATCATATAATAAGATAATAAGATAAGAATAATGGAAAACACTTAAAACTTACATGTAGATACCAATAGCTTGGTTCAATGATTGTATACCAACATTGATTGTATTGAGTAATTGAAAATCCATTGATTAACCTTTTAGTGTTATTACATGGTTAAGTTTCTAAATCATAAATCATAAAGATTTATTATTTTTTTTAGGAATGCATGTTCAACTTGGATCAAAATAATTTAAGGTAGATTTATAGGAACAACTTGGACATTCCTGATAATTTCATTGGCCCAAAATATGAAAAAATGTAACATCAATTAAAGTACAAAGCACATGATGACAATCGTTCAAATTTTAAAGGCAATATTACGAGTACAAATTTTGAATGCATTGTCTTGTTTGAAAGTTGAGTTTTCCTATTCATTTATCTATCAAGGGTAAAATGTTTTTTCATTAGTTGCAAGTCCTATACTATTTATATAAAAAAACTGGTTATAAGCATATGCATGCTTACTTCCTAAAACAAATGATCTATCTTGTTGAGCTAGAACTTGAAAGATACTATAGCATTACATGTTAAGAAGATGATTGTCATGAAGGATAATTTCGAGTCTACCAATGCTTGAAAAATTGGTTCAAACATGGAAAACCTATTACAAAGCCTTACATTAGGCTTCAGGTAATCCACTTAAAAATCCAACCCCATTATAATGTACATTTTTTAAAGGAAAATAAAATAAAGTAAATGGAACAAAACCTTAAGAGTAATAGTTTCATCATAGAAGGAGAAACTTCAAATATATATATATATATATATATATATATATATATATATATATATATATATATATATATATATATATATATATATATATATATATAATGTCGCAAATTATGATACAAAATCATGTCAAAATTAGTTATTGAGAAAAACCAAGGGTACCATGATTTAGTATAATAGGTATAATTCAATTCAAAATCTTCATATGGCATTAATCTATTCTCATGTGAAGTTATAAGCTCCGAAAAATGATAATTCTCATTTTTTTCTCCAATTTTGATTATTTTGAAGAAATGCACACAATAAAATGTTGCATGTTGGGTGAGTTTTAAGACACATAAATGATGTATATAGATTCCTTGCACCTTAAAATTTACTTAGGAATCATGAAAAATGACGATATATAAAATGAACTTATTTCATACAAAAATGAAGGTTTGGAAAGATAGCTATCTTAGCTAGGAATTCCCCTGGATCAATAAACATCACAAAATTTATGGGAACAATGTTTCAAATAAGATGCAATGATCAGATAATCTATTGTGTAAATGTGTAAAAATTTATTAATTTCAATGTTTTATTAATTTCATATTTTTAGATTATATATATATATATTTTAAATAACATATTTTGGTATAATAAATAAATAAATAATATTATATTAAAAAAATCATTATAATATATCAATTAAAAATCATTTTTTAATTAAAATAAATTAAATTGATAAATAAACTTTATAAGTAGTATATATTTATATTTGTTTTTTGATTTCAATTTAAAAGATTATTTGTACAATATTGATTAATTTATATGAAAAATATTAATTACTAAATTATTCCATTGATTGAATATCAAAATTTTAAACATCACGTCCTTTATACACTATTTAACAATAATGCAATATTTAAAGGATGATGATCACTTTTAGGAAATTTCTAATTTCAAGAATAATTATATCATTTTCCTTTTCCATAAGTAATCATTCCTGATTTGTAAAATGGCTTCAAGTCCACCCTATTAAACTTGTGATGTAAACATTATATTATTATTTCAATTATTTACACATTGTTTTGAGTGTTGACTAGGCTTCGATCACTAGTTTATTGCAACACGAAAATATGAAAATAAATCCATAAAAGGATATTACCATACATAAAAGACTAGTTTGTTAGACATATTTCAATAAAACCCAAGTTTTGGACATGGAATTCATTCCTTTAAAGGTCTACTATATGTTATTTCTCCATTTACAACTTTTGTTTATAAATGTTCAACTGTAAAAATGTTATGTAGAGCTAGCCAAAGTACACCATTAACATTATCTAATCCAATAATACCTAATAACAAGGCAATGATAGTGGTCATTAGACATCTAGAAATAGGTCAAGAATGACATTGAATTTGTCTTAGATACTTAGTAGTTATGATAATGATGTAGGAGCATCAAGCTCGAAAGATAAGGCATTGGAACAACAAAGCGAAAAGGAAGCCAATGAGAAAGTAAGAGAAAAAGAAAGTCCGAACACAAGTGAATGTACTACACAAGTACAAGATAGTGTGTCCAAGTAGCTTGAAGTGATTCAACATATTGAGAATATGTGGGGTAGAGATCCTTTTTGAAGGTCGTGAAAAAATGTCTATATTTACACTGAAAACATCTATGTTGTGCATAATGGCATTGATTTCAGATGCTAAAGGCATGGGATCATCACTCTTAAAATCTAGATTAAATAGATTCAACTGGAATTGAACTAGCTCCAACTTTTAATGTGAATCACACAAGTTCTTCTACTTCTTCAAAGAACCCCGAGTATTTTTAATAGGTGTGACGACTCACCTCTTCACTTACAGAATAAATAATCAAGGCATATTCTTTCTTATCTTTATTTGTCCATATTTATTGTAGGTTTGGTAGGTGCAATATCTCCATCACAAATGCCATACCAAAAATCATTGAAGATCAAGGTATGCTCAATATTCTTTGACCATTCTAGATAATTCTCTTTTCCACTTAGAACCACACCCATAATTGAAACAAGAGAATTCATTTTCACCATAAATGAATTCAATATAAAGAGAGTATGCTAGGGATATTGGGGAAACAACTAAGCATAATCCTCATCGTAACTCTTATGCAAGTCTCCGCACTCTTGATTTCAAGACAAAAGAAGATAGATTTGGAACATAAGGCAAAGAGGAATCGACTTGCACATCGTCCTCAATGTTGAAAGTGCTATGGATTTTGAAACTAATTTCTTTCGTGTGCTTTCTCTTGAAATCATACATGAAATGATTCACCAAATTCAAAAAATATGAGTTTGATTATGGTGAAATGAGGAGTCATCCTCGACTTCCATGCTCCTGCTTTTAATAAATTTTAATATCTACGGGATCCCATCATAGTGGCCATGGGAGAGACATACAACCGTGTCTAGTTGCACCTAGAAGTCTGATCCCACTCTGGTCGAGGGTTTGACTCCCATCGAGGGAAAAAATAAAATCTAATATGATGCCCCTTGTTGAAAATAATAGTATTAGTGTTGTGGAACCTAGAACCCTAGACTGCCCAGAAGAACAAGGTATTCGCTTAGAAAAGCCATGACACAACACGTGTTTTCATGGGATATTAAAGAATACCCCTAATTTCATTATATATTGATAAATACCTCCCAAAATCATTTTGTTGAGAAACCCTCCCAATACATATTTTCGATGAAAAAAAATATTTTTACTAGATACCCCTTTTAACACCCCCCAATATGTAATGACCCCAAACGTTATGACTACAAGCGAAGATAATTGTGCAACTTTTTTTTATTTTTTTTCTTTTAGGCAGGAAGGAAAAGATGACAACAGTTAAAACACACCACCTGACGATGAACACAAGCACGCAGAACAAGCAATAGAAAACAACGACTCAACGCACTAGCATATTGAGCAACTGGGTGAACATGCAGAAATCAAGACAGATGGAAACGACTCCCCGCCCGACACAAACATGACAATGCCTACAAGATAAAGGACAACATCAACAACCCGACACAGTGGCTTCGACGACCAGGAACTAGAAACCTCCACGACGCACGAAACCAAAGCACGTTAAGGCATTACAACCAAGTGTCAACTTCAATTACAACAAACAACGCTCACAACGAGAAGCACAGACACTGGACAGGTTATCATGCACCTCTATTGGTCAGGGCTAGCAATGATCCCCTCATCAGGAATCATTTTGTCACAAGGCGATAGGCGTGATAGTAACCATAGTACAATGCCACCTATCTAGACCAAAACCCAAGAAAAATCCGATGCGGTAGGATACCAACTAACTTTATGGTTTCCTACAAGGTGAACAAGTGGTGTGACATCTATGACCGAACCCCAATTATCGATCGAATTAAGGCACAAGGTGCAAAAGTTACCAAAATATGGTTAAACAAAAAAAACAACAATTTTTAACCAAAACTTAATAACCCTCAACCATTAAACTTGTGCAAGCTACTAGACTAAATGGCAATAATCATAAACCATTGGTTTTTTTATCAATATTCCTAAGTGCAGATCAATGATTGATTATCGTGGCAATGAATCAAGTAATCTAAAAGCAAGCAATTAAGCATTAATATAAAACCATAGCATCATTTATTCTATTGGGACAAAAGTTAAGGACTGAGATGTGAGACAGGTAATCAATAATTAATCTAAATGTGGTAAGGATCACTAGCATCATTGAAACCATTTCCTTTAAAAACTGACATCGCCATTTAGCAAAGATTCATGGTCTAGCAATGCTGTCTAACTAAAACACTATCTAACCGAACGCTACATAAAAATAAAGTAGCTTCCTACCAATGGCATCACTGTTCCACCAATATTTAGCTGGCTATTAAATAGTATCGTTTCCTATAAAGTAATCGCTTGGGGTCTATTGAATAGTCTCACTGTCTGTAGTTGTCCAATAAATGCATGATAATGTTGTCAATCACTGTCACTCCCATATATAAGAAAAATGTTGACATTACTCGTAATAAATTGTTGTCAGGCATTAATGTAAACGTTGAGTAGCAGGCATTCAGGTAAACACTAATAAAATAGCTCGCTACCCAAAAATCGCTTCCTAAATTCACCGTGATTAAAGCAAAAGGACAAAGCAAAAATTCAATGCCGACAAATGTAGATTCGCTGGGACTTATCATAACAAGTTGGAAATTAACACCAAAACAAATGTTGGGAACCTCCACAAACGTTGGGATTTAGTAAGGGAACGCTGGGAAAATATCAAAACTTAAAAAAAATGTAGACATAAAGTATTCCGTGATTAGTCTCTGCTAGGATGTCAACTTAAAACACAGGCATATATGTATCTCATTTTCACTCTACTGGGATATCAACAAAAACGCAGACAATATATGTTGGATCATGTTGTCATTGATGCCAATGGTTTGATTGATTGATGTCAAGTGATTGATTGATGTCAAAGGATTGATTGACTGATGATTTATGTAATATAATATGTAGTGTCCTTGATGAGAATGCATAGATGAAGATGG
>ML779344.1:135236-179724 GCA_009831015.1 Picea engelmannii
TTTTCAAACTTCCTTTCACAAAACTTAGTAGCTAGCAATCACCAATTACTCAACACTCATTACTGTCATTTATAATCAATTGTATGTGAACATATATCGGCAACATATAACAACAACATATATCATCAATAAGTCATCACCACAAGGAACACAAAGAACACAAGATGTATGTACAATTTTCTTTTTATTACGGACTACAATCCTTGGGTTATCAACAACAACCGAATAGAGTTACAACTCAACAAGAGCACCAACTCTACAATGAAGCATAATCAATCCTCAAAAGATACCAATATGTCAACAGGTACGCGACCTGTTAGTAGTGCACACATGTATGTACTACAACATGTGTATGCCTTAGGGTTTTCTCTCTATGAAAAACTCATATCCTATGCAGCCTTCAGTCACATCTACTTTTGTCTTTCATTGTCCCATCTGAACCATAACCAATCACAACACATCTATGCTCTCCCACATCTTACTCATGCTCCTCAACCATACAATATGAATGCTACTTAGTCATGTATAAGAAACCAGTATACTATGGCAGCCATATCAATACTGAATCATAAGAGTGATGCTCACTCTATCAATCAACCAACATAACCATATCACAATAGCCATACCAATATTTCCTTAAGCATTCACCATACAATAAACAAGAATATCCACCAAGACAACTATGTAACCATACCAGAGTTTCTATGGCAGATCTGAGCCCATGGAATGCAGATCTGGAACTTGCTTTAGACTTCAAGAACCTGACATCAACTCACACTCAAGTCTCCATGACTTCATCCAACTATACGCGCTCTGCCTTCCTTCAGCCCCTTGCTATTCTATTCAAGCCATGCTCAAGAGGTGATTTTCACAAGAGACATTTGCTTCTTATTTATACTCTCCAAGTAGCTTCCTTAGAAGCATCTTCTAGGCCACTTTGTCCACATAGTCACCCATGTCCAAATTTTCCCAATTTGTCACTTGTCCATGTATCTAATAGCCACTTACCATTTAACCCATTTTCCTCTTTTTAGGGTTAACTTTCTTATAACCACTTTCCATAATTAGAAAGTTCTCCATTTACTTTATTATTTAAATAATCCTCGACTTTGTCACTTCACTTTATTATTTAAATAATCCTATTTGATTTTGTCACTTCACTTCAATATTTAAATAATCCTCTTTGACTTTGTCACTTTATTATTTAAATAATCCTCATTGACTTTGTCACTTCACTTTATTATTTAAATAATCCTCTTTGATTTTGTCACTTCACTTTATTATTTAAATAATTCTCCTTGACTTTGTCACTTCACTTTATTATTTAAATAATCCTCTTTGATTTTGTCACTTCACTTTAATATTTAAATAATCCTCTTTGACTTTGTCACTTTATTATTTAAATAAACCTCCTTGACTTTGTCACTTCACTTTATTACTTAACTAATCCTCTTTGATTTTGTCACTTCACTTTATTATTTAAATAATCTCTTCTTTGCAAGCACTTTTACTTCTTTGACCTTTTGGGGCTTCAAGCCAACATATGAGGGTCATCCAACTTCATAAGGCCATAAATCTCAAACCATGAGGATTTATGTGACGTTCCACATACCACCGGAAATGGATTGACAAGCACTATCCATGTAAGATAGTTTCACTAACAAATTCATTGATCTTCATCTCATTATTCTACAATTAAGCATGGGTTATCTAACCATACTACTAGGATAACTCAACAACAAAGCGTCTTCCCATGAGGGATTTCACCATAAGGGGACCACTTTGGAGTTCACCGCAAAGCGTCTTCCCATGAGGGATTTCACCATAAGGGGACCACTTTGGAGTTCATCCATTTGTACAACCATGACCTTTGGAGTTCACCACAAAGGGTCTTCCCGTGAGGGATTTCACCATAAGGGGACCACTTTGGAGTTCATCCATTTGTACAACCACGACAAGACAATAATGAGTCATATTTACATCAATCCAAATACAAATCATTGATCTATCTTCATCTATGCATTTGACTATGAATCCTATTGACATTGATCCATTGACATCAAGGTCAATACATGATCCATTAATCAAGGTCAATACATGATCCATCAATCATTGCATCAATATACTATGACAAGAGATTGTACCATTGACATCAATCCTTTGTCATCAATGACAAAATGATCCAACAATTATCAATTACAGAATGAATCCATTGCCATGCCAGAAGAGTGAATGAAATAGTGAAAGGGAATGAGAATGCCAATAGGAGCTTGAACTTCGAAGACAACAAGAAGATCTAAATCATGGAGTTATAAAAAACAACTTGGGCTCTAATACCACTAATAAGATAGGAAATGAATAACTCCGCGCATTGAATTGCATTCCAGTAAAGTGAGCCATACATGGATACAATCAAAAGTGAAATTTGGTTTCATCTTCCAAGAGGTTCAAATGACTCTTCCTATTCACATGCGACTCTTCATATTTCTCCTAAAATAATATTTACAATGTACCATAATCCCAAGAATTAGGCATCTAACATTATTTAAGAAGTTTTGATTTTTGTGTTTTTTTGTTGCCACATAGTAATGTAACATTAAGAGGGATGACTACATTATAATGCTCCAATAATAGATACAATACACTGTAAAATTCATGTCAATATAAGTGAATATTAAAGTGATAGAAATAGGTTAAAATGTATTATTAAATGAGGTATTTAGGTTGGTAGCACAACTACCTAGAAAATGAAATAAAAGGTGATTAATCCCATTGTGTCAAATGATTGCATCATAATAAATCCATATCTTTTACGTGAGTTTGTTTCTATTATGACCTTTGTCTTTCCTGTATGATCCAAAATTCAACAAGGCTTCCACAAGAACACATTTAAGCAACCACATGGATTAAACATGCATCCAAATGTTGGTCATCCTTCTCTAAAAGAATAGGGCCCCAACCATCATTAGCATGTTCATAATCTATCAAAATGGGACCCCATCAATCAATAGCAACAACTTTGAGTAGCTTCTTGTTCTTCAAGATAATAATTGAAAGCACGGGAAAATTGTCATTCTTGGGCCTTGGAGGAGGGTCATGTGACTAATTGTGATGACACTTTCACATCTCTTAAGAAGCTCAAAAAAATATTGTTATGTACACTAGGTGGACAAAGTATGATAATTAATGGGAGGTTCCCTACTCATTTTGGGTCATATGGTGGCAATTATAAGATAAAAAAAAAATGGCATAAAAGACCCAAATGCTATATATTATGCCTAAAAGAATAAAAAATTACAAAATCACCACTTTGACATACAATAAAGCATATGTCCTAAAATAGCCACATGGCATAAAAACACAATAGATAAAGAAATGACCATCAAGGCACAAAAATAAGTGTTCACATGGTTCCATAAGAATTTTTTTTAAGTAACCAACTAGGTTAAACTTGCATATGAAGTATCTCATCATTATCTTTATTGGAAAGTCCCAACCATCATTGACAAGCTCTAAATATAGGACAATGGGACCCCATGTATCATTCTCAACATCTTTAAGTGGTTTCTCATTCTCCAAGATAGCAAGGACACACCATCCACACAATGACACAAGACGTACCCTATGAAAACGCATCACGGGAAAAACACAACTAGAAGGTGAGGCCTATGCCTCACTCTTTTATTATTAGTTATGAAATGTAGATACACATAAAGGGCACTCACTAATGGACATTGTGGCCTATATGGCTACTATAGGATATTCTACTTCCTCTATTCTACTTCAATATCCCACCCCCAAATCTTCCACCTAACTATGGAACAATAAACAATAGAATAATAATGCAACCCCTTCCTTTCCCAGAGATATGACCTGGAGGAGGGTATATATGAGGTTAAATGTATATGTAATGAAGTCAATTTATATGTAATAATGGTTGGCCCATACTCACATTTGGGTACATGGTGTGTGCTTTAGTTTCTTCTAACATTTTACGGTTTTGGTACATAACATTTGTTTTCATAGCCTATGATCCTAAGGTTTAGCTCCTTCAAGCAATGAAAGTTTTAGGAACTTGAGGAGACAATGCAATACCTATGGTAAAAATTTCAATTTCTTGTTCGCTATACTTTTGGAAATATAGCCTAAAGAAATTATGGCTTTTAACTAGTCATGAAATTAGTCTGAAACAAGTGATCTTGGTAAAATAGTCATAACTTTTTTTTCTTAGAAATATTGGATAGAAAAATGTTTAGGGGCCAGAGAATACATAGTGAAGTACCTATGGTACAAATTTTCTATTATATTTATCTATTCTTTTCAATATACAAGTTGTGAAAGTTAGGGTTTTCGACTAGTCCTAAAACTAGTCTCAAATGTGTGTTCCAGGTAAAAAAATCATATCTTGTTCTATAAAGATCCAAATTCAATGCCACCAATTTAATTGGAAATATAACAAATCATAATATTTTATCTCCAACTTTCATAACCATATCATAATTTGGCCACGTGATAGGCTATACAAGTTCTCTCTCTAGAAGGGGAAAAATATTAGTAAGTTTTTGGAAAGTTACCATAACTTTCACTTGGCACATCAAAATTTGGTCAAACCTATGAGAATAAATCTATAAACACTACACGCCAAAAATTTTAACTCAAAAGGTCCAAAATTTCAAAAATATATTATGATAGATTTTGGCCAATATGACAGTCTCCAAATCAAGGTTTTAAAAGGTTTTTATTTGGATGTCAAATTAAAATGATTCAAAAGTTGTTGGATATATGGAAAACATGAGAATATATTGGGACAAGCATGATAACTAATAGGGATAACGATTTCTAATCTATTAGGACATAAAATTGAGGGTTTGGTTTAGAGCTTAACTAAAAATCAATGATAATACCTAAATTTGGTGGAGATGAAAATACAAAATAAATGAATCCCGTGGAATGGTTGAAGATGATAAATAACACTGATTTGAGTTCTTTTGGGGTAGGTTTTTCGTTCGAGCTAAATCTTCTAAGTAGCAGAATAGCCTTAATGAAGATACTAGATTTTACTCCACATGGGAAACATTTAAAAAAATCTTCTCAAATAAATGGATCAAGAATACAAAAAAGGAGATGTATAAAATTAAAGATGAAATAAATGAATCTAAAGAAAATAATTCCAAATTATAGAAGGTTAATGAAGAGATGAAAGAAGAGCTTAAAAATAAGGGTGATCAATTGTATAAGTTGCAATCACTTAATGAATTACTCATTAAGGAGGTTAAGAACTTGAAGCAAGATGAGAAAATGTCAAAAGGATGAAGAAATGTGTATATTATGAAACCATAATTAAAAAAATACTAGACGAGGTCAAGAGATTGAAAGAATAAAAGAAGCATTGTATCAAGAAAAAACAAGGATCTTGAATGGAGAGACTACCAAAAATCTTGAAAATACAATTTACAAGAATATTGAAGAAGCCCTAAATATGTGTGAGGTAAAATTAGAAATGAAATCTAGAATCGAAGAAGGAATAAATAAATTGATGAAAAGTATCACCATTCTGCTTTAGAAAGAGAAGGAAGACACGATTCAATAAGGTCTCAAAAAATAATTAAAGAAATGGATCGTTAGCTTGATAATGTCAAAGTCAAACATGATGAAATTAGGAAGAATCTTCTCAATCTTCGAGATAACAAGGGTGAGTTTAGGAAATTTATCATTCTTGGGCCTTGGAGGAGGGTTTCACAACTAGTTTTGGTAGTTCTCTTGCCTCTCATAAGTATATTATCATGTTTGAAGTGTCTTAACTAGGTTAACAGAGAAAGAGAGTCAAAATGAAGCTCCCTACTAATTTTAGGTCATCCAACGACAATTGTAAGGTAAATATTTTTGCATAAACTATCTAAATGTTAGATACTATGCCCCAAATAATAATGCAATAAGGAAAATTTCTTAAAAAAAGAACTTGGAATATACTAATCAATATATAAAATGTTGTGGATATTCCACTAGAACAATCCATCTAAACAAATCTTATAATATTCTACAATCTCTTATTATGCAGTATTTACTTTAGAATTCAGATTTAACATTACTAGCTTAGTGCTCAAGATACTAAAATAAAATGAATTTAAAATGAAATAAGTTAAGAAAATAACACACCATTCACACAATGGACACAATATGTACCCTACGAAAACTTATTATGGAAAAAACCCAACTAGAAGGTGAGGCCTATGCCATACTCTTTTCTTCTTAGTTATGAAATGTGGATACAAAGAAAGGGAACTCACTAATGGACATTGTGGCCTATATGTCTACTATAAGATCTTCTACTTGCTCTATTCTACTTTAATATCCCATCCCCAAATCTTCCACCCAACTATGGAACAATAAACAATACAATAAGAATGAAATGCCTTCCTTTCCCAGAGGAGGGTATATATGGGGTTAAATGTATATGTAATGAGGTAAATTTATATGTAATAATGGTTGGCCCATACTCACATTTGGGTACATGGTGTGTGCTTTAGTTTCTTCTAACATTTTAAGGTTTTGGTACATAACATTTTCTTTCAAAGAATACGATCCTTAGGTTTATCTCCTTCAGACAGTGAATTTTTTGGGAACTTGAGGAGACAATGCAATACCTATGGTAAAAATTTCAAGTTCTGGTTCGCTATACTTTTGGAAATATAGCCTAAAGAAATTATGGCTTTTAACTAGTCATGAAATTAGTCTGAAACAAGTGATCTTGGTAAAATAATCATAAATTTTTTTCTTAGACATCTCGGATAGTGAAATGTTTAGGGGCCAGAGAATACATATTGAAGTACCTATGGTACAAATTTTGTATCATATTTCTCTATTCTTTTCAATTTACAAGCTGTGAAAGTTAGGGTTTTTCACTAGTCCTAAAACTAGTCTCAAATGTGTCTTCCAGGTAAAAAAATCATATCTTATTCAAGAAAGATCCAAATTCAGTGCCACCAATTTCATTGGAAAGGGAACAAATCATAGTATTTTAGCTCCAAATTTCATAACCATATCATAATTTTTCCACATGATAGGCTATACAAGTTATCTCTCTAGAAAGGGAAAAACATTTGTAAGTTTTGGGAAAGTTAACGTACCTTTCACTTGGCACATCAAAATTTGGTCAAAACTATGCAATTATAGAGAATAAATATCTAAATACTACATGCCAAAAATTTTAACTCAAAAGGTCCAAAATTTCAAAAATATATTACGATATATTTTGGCCAATAGGACAGTCTCCAAATGAGGTTTTAAAAGGTTTTTATTGGGATGTCCAATTAAGATGATTCAAAATTTGTTGGATAGAGGAAACACATGAGAATATATTGGGACAAGCATGATAACTAATTGGGATAACGATTTCTAATCAATTAGGACTGAAAATTGAGGGTTTGGTTTAGAACTTAATTAAAAATCAATGACAATAACTAACTTTAGTGGAGATGAAGATAAAAATTAAATGAATCCCATGGAATGGTTGAAGATGCTAAATAAAACTGATTTGAGTTCTTTTGGGGCAAGTTTTTCTTTTCAAGGTGAAGCTTCTAAGTAGCAGAATAGCCTTAATGAAGATACTAGATTCTACTCCACATGGGAAAAATTAAAAAACAATATTCTCAAATAAATGGATCAAGAATACAAAAACGGAGATGTATAAAATTAAAGATGAAATAAATGAAGGTAAAGAAAAAGATTCCAAATTATAGAAGGTTAATGAAGAGACGAAAGAAGGGCTTAAAAGTAAGGGTGATCAATTGTATAAGTTGCAATCACTTAATGAATTACTCATTAAGGAGGTTAAGAACTTGAAACAAGATGAGCAAATGTCAAAAGGATGAAGAAATGTGTAGATTATGAAACCATAATTAAAAAAATACAAGACGAGTTCAATAGATTGAAAGAAGAAAAGAAGCATTGTGTCAAGAAAAAACAAGGATCTTGAATGGAGACACTACCAAAAGTCTTGAAAATAAATTTTACAAGAATATTGAAGAATCCCTAAATATGTGTGAGCTAAAATTAGAAATGCAATCTAGAGTTGAAGAAGGAATAAATAAATTGATGAAAACTATCACCATTCTACTTTAGAAAGAGAGGGAAGACAAGATTCAAGAAGGTCTCAAAAAATAATTAAATAAATGGATCGTTAGCTTGATAATGTCAAAGTCAAACATGATGAAATTATCTCAAAAGTAGGTAATATTAAAGGACAAGAAAAAAAAATAGAAGATTCCATTGTCTCTAAAAATAATACTAATAATATGGTTGTGCAGAGTGAGGGAAAAAAATCAAATGTTAAACAATATCAACACACTCATTACCAGGAAAAATTTCAAGGAAAACAAGAATATCGATATCAACATTATAAAAAAGGATGGAAAACTCATCAATATTCATGGAACAAGGCATCACAAATAAATTATTCAACGTGATATTATTAGATACCAACAACTATAACAAATTAGAGAAGTTACAAAAAACATACATGGAATTAAAGTAAATGAAATTAGAAAACAACCAACCATCAAGAATTAAGACAAAAAATAATTGACTTTGGATGGATGGATCGTGATCAATATAAAGAAGAAAGCAAGAACATGAGGAAATCATATTACTTGGTTTCATCACATGTAAAACCTTTTATTGCAAAGCTACGAGGAAAAAATCTTTTTGAAGGAGGTTAGTATGATATGATCCCAAGGGAGAAATATATGGAGTTAATGTATATGTAATTGGTTAAATGTATATGTAATAGAGGTCAGCCTAATAAAGGGGTTACATGTGCATTGTGCGAATAGGTATATATAGAGATCATGTAGTCATCATTGAAGGAACATGTGATTTGGATGTATGAATGTATTAGAGTATTTGAAAGAGGATCTCATATTCTTTAAGTAGTTATTGTGTAACTCATATCTCTTATATGTCTTGCAGTTGTGCTCCATGCTCACATTTAGGTACATAATGTGTACTCTAGTTTCTTTTAATAGTTTAAGGTTTTGATACAAACACCTAGTATTTAACATGGACTGATATCCCTCTAGGGTTAGAGGTTAGGGTTTTTACATATCTCAATTCCCAATTAAGGTTAGGGTTTTGGACCCTTTAGAATCTTCTTGAAACTCCATGCATGACTAGCTCCACATGTGTGAGTAATTAAAGTTGACATGACATCCACTCAATATCTTGGTGGTCAAAAAAATAGGTTAACTTATGGAAGTCATAACCTCCTCATACGAACTCCAGTTAAGGTGATATTCACACTATTGCAAATATATCGATGTATTTAATAGCATCGAAAGGTTGGGAACTTTGTTCACAAGATTTTGACCCTGAAAATAGTCATCTAAGGCCTCAAACATGATCCAAAGTTTTCTAGACTCCAAATGACCAAAGAAGGTCCTACCTTTAAAATTGGCCCTACAAACTCGTAGCTCAATTTTTCAACCCAAAAAGTACCAAAATAGATGACAAATAATATAATGATCCATTTCAGATCATACCTCCCCATTTAGGAAGTATTTCAGTCCCTAAAATATTTTAGTAAAAGAGGTTAGAAATTTTTTCCTTGACCTTCTTCCTAGAGTACCATTTGACCTTGCTTGGAAATTTTCCTTTTAAACCAACCTACCAAAGTTCATGCCACTCCCATTTTGTTGTTCTCAACCTCTTTTTAAAAATTGTATCTTCTACTAACTCTGCCTAATATTTTTGTGCGAAGACCCCTATGGTAGGTAAGACTTGCTCATTACTTTCTTAGTCCAACATAGAAAGCTCATAAGCTTTAGATTTTTCACATTCACTATTGATTAAATATACATATATGGAGGTAGACCGAGTTTATAGACATTATCATCCACCTTCTCCAACACTTCAAGAGGACCATAACATGGAGCCTTGATCTTGTTATCAAGACCCAATAGTCTTTCTTTGTTTAGATGCAACCAAAATTTGTCTCCCAACTTGAATGTTTTCTAAAATCTATGTTGATCATGCCAGGCCTTTCACTTTTCCTATGACTTATTCAATGTTTCTTGTACTTTCAAATGGATTTTTCTAACCTTATCAATGATTTTTTCAACCTTCGATGTTTCTCTTGTGGTGTCTTCTATCACTCCTTTCTATCCATATACAACATCTAAGGGGGAAGGTGGAAAATACCCATAGGAAGTTTCAAAAGGGGAATTACTAGTAGAAATGTGGACTTCTTTGTGATAAGGGTGTTCAATATAAATCACATTTTCATCCTAGGTATTTGGATGCTTCCAATTGTAACCCCTTGTTGATAAGGAAGATTGTTTTACGGTCTTTAAGTCAACCTCACAAGGATAAATCCCTCTGCATTTTTAAAGAGGTGGTACTCCTCTATTTCAAATAGCATACAAGAACAAATAAACTATCTGAGAAAGGACTAGACTTGTTCTTGAAATAAATACTCACATGCAAAGAATGCCCGAGAAAGGACAAGGTATCTTTTAGAAAGAAAATATTTACAATATGTTACAATATTATCAACCAAAAGAGTATGCAATAAAATAAGACAACATTTCCATCACAACATTAATTAAAGTAGAACACAATATTCAGTGAAAGGGAAAAGAAAGTATGGACTCCATATGGTAGAGAAATTTAAATGATCATTTAATTAAACACAAATAATATTTTGATAGACATATATTTGAAAATATCATACTTAGATTCAAAGGCTTGAGATACCAATAATGTTGTGTCCCAAATTAGTTCTCTAGGAACCTCAAAAATAGTAGATGTCTTTAAATTAATAAAATGTATTGTCTTGGATTACAAATAAAAGATTTCATTTGTCCTTCAAAGATGAATGGGATGGGGCTCCCATGGACCATGAAATGAAAAAGACCTAGAAGAAACAAGAAAAAAAGTCAAAGGTGAGCCTTTTGTGCATGCACAATGATCTACATATAGAGGTTGACACAAATAAAAAGACTATCATCGTACAAAAATAAAAACTGAACTTCATAATTGTGATTAAACAATTCATTCTTCTTTCAAATAGAAGGCAAGAGTTCACTTTTGATTAGTAGCCAAGATACTTGAAAGTTGTTGACCAAATGTACTTTGTCTCCCAATAGAGTGGCCTTCAATGACATGGATGCAAGGGGATACTAACCAAGATCCAAAAACATAATTTGGAGACTTGGCTCTACTAAGTAGATTAGCAAATATAGATAACCAAAACATATCTTTAAGATTCTCAACATGACAACAAAGAAGGTATTTTGGCTAGGTGATACCAAGGTGGCCATGTCAATGACCAAGGACCAAACCCCAAAGGATGAGGGACTAAACAAAAATTATTTTCTTGGGTTCAACCAATGGTTTCCATATATTACAAAGCAGGAAGCACCAAGTAGTTTGTTTAGTGTCAACCTCCAAAGCTTGTTTAATCTAACATTCAAAACAAGCTCAAAGAAAATCCACTTATAGCCATCATTTGGCTTATAATAAAGGCTTTAGACTTATTCTAGTATGAGTCTTTCCACTAGGTTGTTGGGGATTACAGGCCTAGGTGCATGTGGAGGGTACCAGTGATAAGATCCTTCCGATCAAGGGAAATTTTATACAGATTGGATTGCCAAAATCTCTTTCAATTAGGATTTGATGTGAGGATTTCATATAATTTCAGATCTATTAAATTGTGAATCTCTTTTCCTTGAGAAATGCACCATATATATGGAACATAGAGTTGTCCTTCTAAGGAACTTTATTGTCAATTTCTATTTCTTTCTTAACACAATTAATTGACCTTAGATACAAATAAATTGAAATAGAAATGAATTCATCTTCTTAGCGTTAAGTATCCACTGTCATATCTAATCTCACTACATTAAGGGTTGATTACCATAATTGCAGTTAGGTTGGAAAAAAATAGGTAATTTATTCTACATGTATAGTCTCCCACTTTTACATAGAGAAGCATGTTTGTGTCATCTATGTCTCCAAAATTCCCACTTTTACATAGACAAGCATGCTTATGTCACTCTATGTCTCCAAAAGTTTCTATATTTCTTTTGACCATAAACCAACTCTTACATAAGAACCACGTGAAATGGGAGGCATTCTCTTCCATCTTAGTTTCTCTATGTCTCCAAAATTTTCTATATTTCATTTGACCATAAACAAACTCAGAAACACATGAAATGGGAGGCATTCTCTTCAAGTACAGTACACATGTTTTAATCGTTTCTAGTAGTAAAAATAATCTTGCAACAAATCAATGAAATGGGAGGAATTCTCTTCTAGTAGTAAAAATACTCATTCAACAAATCGATCTAACACATGTGCAGGCAACAAGAAACATCCTCTAACACACTAACAACTATACAATGGGCATACATAAATTGTATGGCAACTATTAGGAAGCTAGATTTGAATCCAATCAAGAATCAAATGCAACTCTTCATTCAACTTCATATGACAACTCTACTAATTAAAATGGAAACTTAACTTTTCGTGGTGACTACAACACAACATATTTTTATTTTGTTTCATATGTTCTAGCTTCATTCGTTCCTTTAACCCAACAAATCTATTTAACTTGAAATAGTGGCTCCTCTTTTGAGCTTGTAACGACACCAACTCTCTTCCTTTAATGGTATCTTAATCCTTTAATTTGGTGGTTACAAAAAATATAACAAGGGTTGTATACAATGGCATCTTCATATTGATCTTAATAAAACCCACATTAGTTTACCTTGGTGGCTCCTCCACAATGATGAACTAAGCAATGCTGACATCTCACCTTTATGGCATACTAACATCAAATGGTACAACGACTCCCTCTTTCACCATTATATCTTCCCACTCTAATACCATGCTATGTAATAACCATGGATACTAAATGCCAAGACCCTAGATAGAATGAAGACAAATATACACTATAACACAATGTTTTATTAAGAAAACATGCCACACACTTACAATGAGATTCTCCTCTCTTATATAGAATTCAAGAGGTCATAGTTGTCCAAAACCCTAAATTTATAACCCAAATAACTAAAGTAACTTTATTACACATATAAGCCTTGTATTCTAACATAAAAATGGAGCATATTTTTAAATAAAATAACTATACAAATAAATCTCTCTAGACCAAACAATTGCATATAAGAAATAATTCTTTAAAGAAGTAGTTACATGGTAGAAATCCTTTTCAAATACAATCGTGTAGGGTAGATATCCTTTTCAAATACAATACATGTATTTTAATCTTTTCAATGTACAACTATTAATAAAAATAATAAATTATATTTTAATACAACTATTAATAAAAATAATAAATTATATTTTAATTTATATAAATATTTGATTGTTTTATTCAACAATTAATAAAAATAATAATTTATATAAATAATTGATTGTTTTATTTTGCTATTATAAAAAATGTTGATTATGATTTTTTTCAAATTTAAGATGGAATTTTATAATATATTTTTAAATTATAAATTGTATTAATATAGATATTTAAAAACCCGATACACAATTTTTCTTCGATATAAAATTTATCTTGTGAATCTAATAAATATCTAAAATAAAAAATTTATAATTATTATAATTTCATTTATACTTTTTAATATTATAATTTTTTTAAACATAAAATTTATCTTAGTTGTGAATCTAATAAATATTTAAAATATTTTTTTTATAATTATTATAATTTTATTTATACTTTTTAATATTTCATGTTTATTTCTATTTAATACTAAATCTTTCTTTGCATTTTATTTCATTTTTCTTTCTATTTAATACTAAATCTTTCTTTCCATTTAATACGAAATTTCAAAGTTTTAGGGGATGAATGAATTTATTGATCTTAAATTTAAATTTTATTATTTCATTTTTCTTTCTATTTAATACTAAATCTTTCTTTCCATTTAATACGAAATTTCAAAGTTTTAGGGGATGAATGAATTTATTGATCTTAAATTAAAATTAAACAATCGTTAAATTTAAAAATATTTTATATTTTAGTGTGGAATGAATTTAAACAAACAATATATAGTCTGCAAGAGACATATATAGTTAAATTTAAAGATATTTTATATTTTAGTGCGGAATGAATTTAAACAAACAATATATAGTCTGCAAGAGACTATA
Source organism: Picea engelmannii (assembly GCA_009831015.1). Taxonomy (NCBI): domain Eukaryota; kingdom Viridiplantae; phylum Streptophyta; class Pinopsida; order Pinales; family Pinaceae; genus Picea; species Picea engelmannii. Next base: position 149,403 of record ML779344.1, read on the forward strand.
TATTGTTTGTTTAAATTTAACATATCGTTAAATTCAAAGATATTTTATATTTTAGTGCGAAGGAGACATATATATATATATATCGTTAAATTTAAAGATATTTTATATTTTAGTGCGCAAGAGATATTTTAGCGCTGCTTAGAATCTGCTGTGCTACTTACTATCAAAGTTTGAACTTTGCTGACTTTATGCTTCTTTTTCAAAATATAAGAATTTATGGTATCAGGAACCAGCTCTTCTGGACTGACTCGACTAAGGGGCAAAGCCAAAAGGAGTAGTAATTTCTTTCACACGTTTACTCAATGTACTTTTTATTTTTTTACAACACTAAATATTCCGAATTTATAAAAATAACTTTAAAAAGACTAAATACATTTAAATTAGATGAATAACATATAATGAAAAGGAATTATAAAAACACAAATAAATAAAAAATAATATTTCATAGTATTTTCATTAAGGTTTGACAAATACATATTAGTTAAATTGGGAGAGTATATTGGAAATAAGAAAAGATTACAATAAAATAAAATTATTTTCATTAATAATAGTATTGGTGAAAGAAAAAAAAAATTAGTATTTTTCATTAATAATAATTTTACACTATTGATGGAAATTGGGATAGCATATTGGAAACAATTAAATATTATAATAAAATTAAATTGTTTCATTAATAATAGTATTGGTGAAACCATCATCACCACTCCCTAAAATGCATCATACAAAAACTTGAAATATCTAGCCAATTTTTTTTATTGTGTTGTATATGACTTTGGCCCTTGGATGTGGTCATATGAATGCTCAATGTAACCATGATTGTATCCACTCTAGTAATCAAGTTTTGTTTGTCATTAAAAGTCCACATCTTCAAGCCGATGTGTTTGAGTAGACACTCTATAATGGCTATGTGCTTTGGTGGAGATTAAAATAAGGATTGTGCATGAGGTTGTCGAATTTATAGGGCAACATTTGACTAAAGATTTGCTCAGATATATAAAACCATTACAATATCTTATGTTCTATGTACTTTTTCATTGAATGGGTAAAATTGTGATTTTTTACTCAATAGTTAAACCATTTTGTTTAAAAAAAGTTATAACCCATCCGACAAACATAATTCACACTTGCACATACATATATATGTATAAAAATGTACATATCCATGAAGACGTAAGGCTATTTCCATAAAAATTTTGAAGATTGGAGTGAACCTTGAAACAAGGACCAAATATGTATAAAAACGTACACATCCATGAAGAGGTGAGGTTATCTCCATAATAATTTTGAAGATTGGAGTGAATCTTGAAACAAGGACTAAGAAGATCAACCATGTAAACATAGTGCTCCACCCTAGGTGTGAAAAAAAAATATCCACTCATGCAATTGGTGGCAGATTATTGTTGGAGGGGATCGATGACAAAATACAATTCAGATGGGGGATTTGCGATGGATGACTTTCATACTCTCAGGGAGAGAGTGACTATGATGAGGGCCGACTACCAGTAGTTGTTGATGGACAGAGATTACCTATTGGAGGTTAGTGAGATGTATCACAGGGCACTGAGGGAGCAGGAGATTGAGGTGGACCGACTCACTCATGGGTTGGTGAGCACATGGAGATTCTTGGAAGGCACACAGAAATCCCTTCAAGAATCAGAGTCTAGATCAGAGGTGCTCCTTAAGGATATTAGACAGAGATCCACTACATCTATCTTAGCATAGATTCATATATATCCTTTTGTAAGTTTTAAACCTGCGAAGTAAAGAAATTCATATAGATTCTTAAGCGAGACATAAATTAATCAGTGGCTCATTCACATAGTACACAAAGATTTATACCGGAAACCCTCAATCGGGAAAACCTTTCTTATATTCATATGTTGAATTTCACCATTCACCATACAATATATACAATGTTTTTAGGTATTCCGTAGACACCAAAACCCTAATCCCTTAATACGAGATTAATTTAGAAAAATGCTAAAACTAGCAAAAACCGCCCAAAAAAAATTTCAGGGCGCTGCCCCAGGCTACTGACCGTTGCCAAACACTGTGCGTAACTAGGGGGGGGCATACCTGCCCCCCCTGTGACCCCCTTAAGAAAGAGCCCGACGCAAACGACATAAAGAGAACTACTAGAGGGATCAACAGACGCAGTTGTCATATCTAACGCGCCCACACACACACACACAAAGAATATAACACATACCCAACACCTTTAGCCACATTGCTAAATGATGTTGGTGGTTTATCAAAGGAACACCAGTTGACGGAGGAGCATGAGGAGTATCGAGGATCACTGATGAGTATGGAGAGATATGATCCAGAGACGTAGGAGGATGTCCATGTGTCACAAGAGCTACCCTCCACGAGGGTTTTTGAGACAGTCGAGCACTCATATATGCATGGAGACTCCAAAGCTAGGGGAAGTTATGAGGGAACTTCCATTTGTGTTCCAGGATTGGGTCACCTTGATGTAGAGGTTGACCCAGTAGTACACCCATGATCCATGATGTTGCAGGAGTATAGAGGAGATTACATGAGTATGCATGGGCATACAATGGTGAGTGATAGTTCATAGAGACATGCTGAGGTGTACAATGGAATTAAGAGGGATGCATTGGATTGTAGGGAGGAGACGTACTTAGTGGAGCATGGATATTCCTCTCCCTTACAGTAGTATATAGATCTGGGAGATCACCTTCACAGTATCAATAGTTGCATGAGCGATGATGGATGGAGAGTGGTTGACCAACAGTTTGTGGATTTACCTACGGTTGTATCCAATGGTTGTAGTTTAGTGATGAGTACAGGAAATTATTCACCATGGGTGTCATAGGACGAGATTTGGGTCAAGTCCTTGGGATTGACCAAAGCATATGATACTTTCTAGTCCTACAGTTAGTTGCATATATGTTTGTTATCCTTTCCCAATACATTCATCATTGATAGCAGCACAGGGGGAGTTAGACAGTGGTAGAGGACATGGAGAGTTGGTAGACCGAGACCACCTAACATGAGTGTCTTTATTTCACATCAGCCTAGGGGTGGATCATCAAAGAAAGACATTTGAGGTGTTGGGCATGATGGTGAGTATCTTAGGCCATGGGACAGAGGACATCTCAAAGGTTGATACAGATTCAGATTCTCATTGGGATGAGGATGGAGGGATTTCAACAATTATCAGTATGGCTCATCAACAATTAGTGGGGATTGGAAGTGATGAACTTCCAAATTTGACCTGGGATCTGGGAGTTCGTTCGGTTAGAGATTTACTTCATCTTATGAGGGTCTGGGTGGTAACAACGAGAAACAGACTCCACTCTCGGGTTACCTTGAGAGGGCTTGTTGAGATTCGTTCTGTGAGACGAGACATGTTCTTCCTATTGATACTCTTGATTAAGTTGGGTGAGGGATGGGAAGATTTTGGTTTCACGGGGATACCTTTACAGGTTCAACTTTTTGATAGAAGGACCAATCATCATAGGTTTAGCATGAGGATCATGGAGAGGGGGATCCATGATGAATACTGTGAGCAGACAGTCATGATCCGAGTAATGTAGCGTCAGGGTGGTGATCCTTGGAAGAGATTAGCATGGGACCCGGGGATTGCAGGTTGGGAATTTCATTGACTGACAGAGGCAAGTGGATCTTTGCAAGGGAAATCCACTTTGATTTTCCATTGAGATTTAGTATTGGGGGAATCACGTCACTTGTTGGTGACTTGTTGATATTTTGTAGTACCTCTATATGGTAGCAACATCTTCAGTTGGTGGAGGCCATTTTTGTTTTGGCATGGAATTGGAGGATAGACTCATTCCAGGTTAAGGCCATGGGTCATTTACATAAGACTCATGGTGTTGATATGTTACAAGACTATACTTCACAGGGTATTGCAGTTCACATCTTGATATGGGATCTAGAGATTAGAGTTCTTGGTAGTTCATTGTTGGATGGAGTCTACTTTGGGTCACACAGGTGGATATGGTACCTCAGTATCATATGAATATTGATTCAGTTATTGCTTGAGGACAATAAATATTCTAGCAGGGAGGACTATAATGTCCCCACTTTTGGACATCATTATATTACAAAGTGTTATGTTGACCAGAGTAGCCAGATGGGGTTGATAGCGAGTATAGGATCTATTGAGAGGTTGTATTGGGCCTGACTTGCATCACTCATCATATTTCATCATCATTATCCATTCCACACAACTTGGATTTGGTTATGTTTCATTCCGACGATTTCCGTATTTTTGAGTTATTATGGGTTATATTTTAATTAAATCCAGTAAGCAGGTCATATTGGGCATAATACTTGGAGGAACCTCTTACTGTAATAGCTCATCAGAATTGGGAGGAAGAGAACTACGGGACAAGATGATGATAAGTGACTTTCAGTGGCCAGAGAATCCATAAGGAGGGATACATCACTTTTTAGAGGTAAAATGGTTAATTAATTATTTAAAGTGATTTAATTAATTAATATTAAAATAAAGTAAAAGTCACCTGGAGAGACAAGGTGAACTGGGAGGAAAAAACAGAGGTAGGGGCTTCTATTCTCTCATTATGTTGATTATAATTTTGATATATGGCTTCTTGCTAGTGAGCCCATGCACTTGGGGGTTTTGAGGGTTTTGACTTAACAAACCCTAGAGATAATCTCGGTGGTGAAAGATTCCACCCAACCTGGTCCAAGATTGGTCACGAAGGTGAAATATTATGTTGATTTTTATATAAGCAAGGTTAAGCATGAAGTTCATTTCATTTTAGCATTTAACTTAACCATAACCAATAATGTTGCAACAACCAAGATCACAAGAAGAAACACCATGCACAAGAACACAAGAAGTATCTTGGGAAACCCTTCTCAACAAGGGAAGAAAACCCATCCAAATCTTTTTCTATATTCTTCAAGAGAAATACATTCACCACCAAGAAAAACTAGCACAAAAGAGGGTGCTCAAACCCTAGAAGACTAGTGCCCAAGAGAGGTGCACACTTTTTTCCCAAGAAGGTGTACTTGCTGAAATTTCCAAACTCACGCGAAAGATATGATTCCTCAATGGGGAATTTACCTTTACTTATACTAACCTGAACCTGTCAACATAAGTGTCTATTAGCACAATAGGGCCGACCTCACTAGCTTATAATATAATTTATGTTAACCAGATTAATTATCTTTTACATTAATTACCAGTCACATTAAGGTGGGGCCGACATGTACCCTTTATATTACAATTAGGGTTAGAGGAAGGTCTGACTCTTGAAAAATATAACAAGAAATTTGATACACCCACTAGTTCTCATCCATTAGGGGCACATCCATAGGGATGTCCATATCTCTGGCTCACTACGTTACACAAAAGAACCACTTCTTCACTAGTGCTCAGCCACTAGGATCACATTCACCCGTGCTCGTCCACAGACACATCCACTCAACAAATCTTCTTTCCCACTACATTACACATGAAAGTCATCTGGATTTTCTCGTCAACTCTTCTGCTCAGAGGAGGATAATACATCATCTTCATTTATGTTCTCATGACGATGCAACCAACACTTTGGGATTTCACACGTTCACCTTGTGCTCAACCACATGCACGCCCAACTCTACAGATCGCCTTTCTCACTGTGTTACATAGGAGAATCATCTAGAGTTCTTATCAACTCTCTGAATGGAGGATGTCATCTCTACGTTCCAGCTCTGTCTCAGATAAGAACCACACACCCTTCTCGGGGGTTTTCTCTCAAGTTTGTAAGTTGGAGAAAGTCTCACATAGCTGCAATGATCCACATATCACAGGTTTGTAAGCTGGAGAATGTCTCACATAGATGAAATCAACAACACATTACTCCCTAACCATTCTACATCAACCTATCTCAGCCACAAGTGGATCCTACAACAGTTATAGGTTCAGGGAGAGACAGTGTGCAACTACAAGGGGTTTTCGGCATGAGGGCACACCATCTTGAGAAGAGTAGCTCGATATGGAAAGAGGAGAAGGAATTTGGGAAAAGGGGATTCTAGGTATTCTTAGTATGGCCTAGGGTGCCTTCTTTAGCCTATTCTAGAGGGGTTTTCTCTGTCATATCATTTATTGGCGCTTGGCATGAGTTGGAGGGAAGGAGGGCGCACTGCATATTGAGGATTCAGTTAGTTGGTGGGTCAGCTCTTCATCATTCAACTTGAGACCTTTCCAGGGGGTTTCACTTGTCCTGATCTATAGTTTGGCATATTTCTCAAAGGGTTTGGTGGCCATCTTTAGAGAGGCCAAATTCTTGGTTTGCTATAGCCAGTGAGGGATGCATTGTGTTAAGAAGGTCATCACATTTCAGTTGGGTTATGAGTGGGTTCGTCTGATTTTTTGGTCTACATCTTGGAGAGGATTTTGGAAGCCTCGATCTTCATCTATATTGTATCTTGGAAGCTTTATTAGACAAACACTCTATCTCCTTATATGTATTCCATATCTGCACCATTTTGTATGAGATCAAAGATCTATTATTAATAAATCAGATATGAGGTATTTATGGATATTTCTTGTGTTATTGATCTTGCATATTTTTGAGTATATTCCATTGTTACATTTCTATTATTTACTTTCTGCAAACACACTAAGAAGCACCAGTATAAACCCCAACGCAACTTAAGAGGACAAAATCTGCAAAGTGTTTGACAAAATGCCACAACCAGAAAACACATAAAAATCAATGAAAAACACAATGTTCCTAGCATATTGGGTTGGGAACATTACATTGAGGCATCACACTCCACAATAAATATTTTTGTGAAGTCAAGTGTGGCCAGGAAAATAGTTGTATACATATCCTCCTTAAGTTTTTCAAAATCTTTGGTTGATGCTTGATTCTAAGAAAATGCTTCCTTCTTTAATAATGTTGTTAGAGGTGTTTCTATTTGGCCATAGTTCTTGACAAAATTGTGGTAATAGCTTGTCAATAACAAGAATCCTCTAAGTTTCTTTAGGTTTTTTGGAATTGGCCATTCCCTCATAGCTTTAATTTTGTTAGGGTCCAGTTTTACACCTTCATGAGATACAATATGACCCAAATATTCCACTTCCTGAACCCCAAAGGCACACTTGGAAGGATTTTAATAAAGTTGTTTCTCTTCCAATAGTTGTAATACTCCATCAACATGATGTAAATTCTATTCCCAAGATTTGATGTAGATTAGTATGTCATAAAAAAAATAACACAATTTTTTTATGGAAGGGCTTAAAAATAGAATTCATCAAGCTATGAAATGTTGAAGGTACATTAGTAATTCCAAATGGCATAACCAAAAATTCATAATTACCTTCATGTGTTCTAAAATATGTTTTGGGAATGTCTTCCTGCCTCATTCTAATTTGATCATATCCCAAACGAAGATCCAACTTAGTAAACAAAATTGCTCCATGTAATTCATCTAATAATTCATCAATGACATGAATACAAAACTTATCTTTGATGGTCATTTTATCGAGTTGCCTATAATGTTGACACATATGCCATGAACCATCTTTTTTCATAACCATCACCACTAGTGAAGACGAATAACTTTGGCTAGGTTGAATGATGTCAGCCTATAACATTTCTTGGATCACACACTCAATATCACTCCTATGTGCATATGGATACTTGCAAGGCCTAATGTTAGGTGGTAAAGTTCCTAGTTGCAAATGAATATCATGCTCATGATCTCTAGCAGGTGGAAGACCCTTAGGAATTTCTCCAAATACCTTGGAATCATTGTTGATAACTATTTTGAGATCCAATGGAGAAAAGGATATAGATGCTTGAACATCTAATGAGCACAATTGTGAAATTACACCATGGTGTCCCTTGTTGAGTAATTTTGTCATGCTATTAGAGCTTATCACCTTAGAGGGTTTCCCTTGGATACCTCTAAGCTCAATTTCCATGTCATCTAAGTAAAATATCATGAAAAGATCTTTAAAATTAAGGGCCAGTGTTCCCAATGATTGTAACCATTGGACCCCTAATACAACATCAACACCACACTTTTGGATGGAAATCATGGGACTATCTAAAATATGTTCCCCCATATTGAGCTTAATGCTATGGAACTTCCCAAAACAGTTTATGGTACCTCCATATCTAATCATTACTTGAAACTTTGGTACTATAAATAGAAAGAAATTGAGATCCTTTGTTATTTTGTAATAGATGAAGTTATGGGTACTACCATAATCAATCAACATTATTATATTTTTCTTTTTTATGTATCCTTGTATATTGATGGATTTTGGATTATTGATGTCGACCAATTCTTGAAAAGATATCATTGAAGTAGTATATTCTGTCAGGAAGTGCATGACACTTCAACACTAATCCTAACAGAAGAGAAGAAGAATTTAATCAAGAACACAAATGAAACAAGCAATCACATAGTACACCGAGATTTTACCTTGGAACCATTAACCAGGAGAAACCAACATTCCTTTGAGTGTTTTTCTCTCTTGTTGTCTTATTCAATATGAATAAAAGGTTACATGCCTAAACTTGGTACACACCTAAGACACAATCGACATCATACCCTCATGCGCAAACAAGAACAACCCTGCAGCCAAATAAACTTACATATACATGACCATCAACCTATACCTACACATGCATTAACTTTCATAAGTGCATTACAACATTAGCCTTTACGACCTTAAAACACACCTCTTTATAGGATTTACAAAAGGAAAACCCCTAAATATTTTTTCCCAAAGAATAGTTACAGATCTGTGCATATCATTGGCTACAAATCCCACAAATTTTGGGATTCTTTTACAGTCGGCTCCAAGTTGGGTTTACCAGTCTATTACTAGTCAGCCTTCATTCGATCTCTACTCGATCATCTCACATTTACACTTTGACCTCTTGTCGTCCATATCTTCGACTTCGACTTTACCTGGTCAACTCTCTCGACCTTTGAATTGTTGTCGATCTACCTCAACTTTGACCTGCTGTCGATCCACCTCGACTTTGAATTTCACTGGAAAGAATATAGCAACCCAACATTCTCCCACTTGTTGTCTTCTTTGCTGAAACATGATATTCTTGAAATTGTTCTCACAAACCCAGGGCAACAATTCCCATTCCCTCTCTGCACCAAGAGAACTTCACAACATTCACAGACTTGGTCGACGAGTCTGTTATGTTTTACAACGTGTCTACTTTCTCTAGTAGAACCTTGTTACTCTCCACAATACCTCTTACGAAATTGATTGTACATCAATGTGCTTAGTCTTTGAATGATGAGCAAGGTTCTTTTCCATAAATATTGTGCTTTGACTGTCGCAATTCACCTTCATAGCTCTCTTCCCAAACCCAATTCATGAACACAACCTTTGAATCCATACCACTTATTTTCTTCCATGACTGGCCACCATGTATTCAAATTCTCTTGTTGACAAGGCTATGACCGCCTGTCTCTTGCTCATCCAACTTATTGCTCCACCAAACATTTTGAAGACATATCCATTGGTCAGCCTCTGTCGATCCAGATCTCCATCCCAATCGACGTCGACAAATCCATGCACATATAATTTACCACTATCACCTCCAGGTCTTTCTTGGTAGCATATATCATAGTCCTTTGTGCCACACAAATACCTGAATACTCTCTTGACAGTTTCCCATTGCTCCTTTCTAGGTGTCGATATGTACCTTCTCAACACTCCCACTGCATGGGCAATGTCTGGTCGAGTTCATACCATGACATACATTAGACTACCAACAAAACTTGCATAGGGAACATGTTTCATGTCTTCTATCTCTTCCTATGTCTTTGGAAACTGTTCGGCAGTAAGAATTGCTCCCACTGGAATTGGCACCTTCACCGGTTTGCAATTCTGCATATTGAATCATTTCAGAACTGTTTCAATATACTTTGTCTTATTCAACCAGATCTTTCTAGTGCCTCGATATCTCTTAGTCTCCATTACCAGAATGAAGTTAGTTTCATGAAGATCCTTCATGTAGAACTTGGAGGATAGTTGCTTCTTCACCTCCTTTATTGCATCCATGTTGTTTCCAATCAACAACGTGTCATCGACATAAAAATATACATATATGAAACACCCACCTTCTTCCTTGGAATATATGTGGTGATCAACTTTGCTTCTCAAAAATCCCAAACTAAGGATGTAAGTGTCAAACTTCTAGTAACACATCCTTGGCGATTGCTTCAGACCATAAAGGGGTATTTTGAGTTTGCACACCAAGTCTTGCTTCTCACAAATCCCAAGCTAAGGATGTAAGTGTCAAACTTCTAGTAACACATTCTTGGCGATTGCTTTAGACCATAAAGGGATATTTTGAGTTTGCACACCAACTCTTGCTTTCCCTTTACTACAAATCCTTTAGTTTGATTCATGTAGATTTCTTCTTCTAGGTCCCCATGTAGCAACGTTGTATTCACATTCATTTGTTCTATCTCTAGATTAAATGTTGCAGCCAGAGACATTAGTACTCTAATGGAATTTAGTTTTATAATAGGGGAAAAAATCTCAACGAAGTCGACTCCCTCGACTTGGGAATATCCTTTCACTATTAATAGAGCTTTGAACTTCACAAATTGTCTTACAGAATTCATATTCTTCTTGAACACCCACTTGCTACCGACGAGATTTCTTCCACTATGTAACTTGACTAAATCCCATGTCTCATTTTTGTACAAGGATTCCATCTCTTCGACCATGGTCCATGACGTCCTTCCAAAGTTTACCCTCTGCCGAGTTAACTTCCTCACCGACCGACTTGGGCTCATTGTCTATGGCAGTTAACACAAATGTGGAACAAAAGTCGGGTGTACCATATCTTTTGACTGGTTTTCTTACTCTTTCTTACCTCCTTACCATCAGAGTCAATTTCTCCACCTCTTCCTTAGATTCATTCTACTCATCTGAATCATATTCTTCATTCCTCAGTTCAAACTGCATTGTATCAAGATTGTTCTCAATATGAACAACTTCCTTAGGCTCATATTTACCTTCGAATTCTATGAATACCACATCTTTACTGTACATTGTTCTCCTTGATGCAGTATCCCAATGCTTATATCCTTTCATCCCTTCTTTATATCTGATGAAAATACATTTGATTGCCTTCTTATCCAACTTGCTCCTCTTTTCCTTAGGAACATGCATGATTGCATCACAACAAAATACTTTGAGATGTGCCATCGAAGGATTCTTACCAGACCATACCTCATTTGGAGTCATGTCGACTAGTGTCGATGAAGGACACATATTTACCAGATATCTTGTAGTCTCGACTGCATCCACCTAGAATCCTTGTCCGAGATCAACACCATTGAGAATGCTCCTTTCCTTATCCATCAACGTTCTATTCATTCTCTCAAAAAATCCATTTTTTTGTGGGGTATATGGCATGTTATTTTTGCATGCTATGACACACTTCTTACATAACTAATCAAATTCCTTTCCATAGAATTCACCACCATTGTCAGTCCTCAACAATTTAATCCTCTTCTCTGTCTGTTTTTCCACAAGAGCTTTAAACTCCTTAAATCTCTCGAAAACCTTTGATTTCTTCCTTAAGAAATATATCCATTTCTTCTTGGAAAAATCATCTATGAAGGAGACATAATACAAAGATTTGTAACTGGGCCAAACACATCACTATGCACCAATTCTAGAATCCCATTTTCCCTTGTCACTCCAGATGGGAACTACACCTGAATTTGTTTCCCATATATGAAATGTTAAAAAAAGTCAACTTCTAAACCACATTGATCCAAAAAGGATCCATAGAATACTAAGGACGACTCAGAACTCGTAGAAGCAACTTAGGAAGCTCAGAATGGCCTTAGTAGATAGAGAAAGGGAAAAAAATCAAAGTCCTAAAAAATTAGTGAAAATGACATTGTCGCAAAGAGCGCATCGCAAGATTTCCAAGGATGCAAACGACTCGTCAAATGGAGTTACGAATCGAAAGATATCCACGATCAAAGTTTGGTCAACTTAGCCCATTCAGTAGGGGATGAGTCAACATTCGTACTGTTGACGTCAGCATCAGTACAAATGACATTAATATTTGTAAAACATATGTGGCACATGTAGGAGGAGACATGTGCCAAGCTGACGTCAACATGGTGATGTGGCAACACTAGAGGCTGCCCCGTGTCACCAATTTTTGGCATTTTTGAGTCATTTTGTGGACTAGTAAAAATGTGCTACGTGGTAAATCATACGGTGACGTGGCAGGTTGTACGCTGACATGGAAGGTGATGTTACAGTTGGTTGGCGTGGCCCAATGATTGGCTGCCATGTGGCCCAGTCATGGGTTTCCATGTGGCAGTGGGAAAATGCCCAATGATGACCCGAGAACGAGATTTCAAAAATTAAAAAAGGTTGGTGGGTCTGCCAAATCCAGTGGGACCTCGCCAAATATAGAGACCAAACAACATATATAACCATTTCTAAAGTTGGCAGAACAACCAAGTACTAATATATACATATGTTACAATGAACAACTCAAAAGGGGAGGCCCGCGGGCTTGACCCCGGGACCTTCCCTCTATCTATGCCTTAATAGATGCTCTGCCAACCAATAGGCCAACGAACTTTGTTGTTTAAAAAGCTCACAATTTTTATTTAAAAATTGACATTCGCCTAGTGTTGGAGGAGGCGTGTGAGGGTATGGACCGACACATTTTTGGAGGCATTTCTTAGCATTTATTGCAGGTTGCAGGGCACGAAAACCAAGACAAACTTTCTCTTGGGCCTGGGAGTTCCAGAGTCAGATTGAAGCGTGGAGACAATCATTTTTGGGTAATTTGACACCGTGAATTTAGTGGTGCTGTCTGTTTTTTGATATGAGTAAAACTTTTGTAGATTGATTCCAGAATGAGCTATACTTATGTATTTTGCCAAATTCTTTTGCTGAGTTAATAAAAAGGCCTACCCATTTGAGAGCAGGACTTAGAGATGTAGTTCACCATGGATGAACTCCGTTATCAATTTTTTTTGTGTTCAAATTTGATGCTTATGTCTCTTCATTATTGAGATTTTCCTTCTTTAATGGTGCACTTTAATTTATGCTCATTTAATGCAATTCTTTATAAGTCACTTCGATGAAAAGATCTCAGATCATGTTGGTATCAGAGAAGTCATCTTTGACTTGAATTGTTGAGTGTGAATGCTTACTAGGGCCAAGTATAAACAGGGTGAAGGAACTCTTAAGACTTTCAATCTAGAAGTTGGTCGTGCATCCCGAAGAAAGAAAATTGCAGAAGAGGACACGCGTGATGAACAAGAAAAAAACTTCCATATGGTCTGTTATCGCATGTCATAAATGGTCGAACGAATGTATGGAGACTACGAGAAGAGGATGAAGAAGAAATGGAAGAAAAAGGAAGCACAAGGTGATGATGATGCTTCGGTAAATCAAGGGGTTGGAGGAGACTGTCCCGAGCCTCCATCTTCACCATCAAGTTCTAGTTATTCTTCCTTTAAGAATTCTCATCATTCTCATCATTCTAGCCATAAAGCCTCTTTTAAGAAACCATTATTAAAACTTGATGCAAAATTTGCTTTACCTATGTTTAATGGAGATGTTAATCTCGAAAAGCTAGATAATTGGATCCGACAGGTTGAAGTATATTTTCGTGTTCAACATATTGATGAAGAGGAAGTTAAAGTGCAACTGACTTCTCTTCGGTTGGAAGGCACAACTCTCGTATGGTGGGAGAGAAAACTACAGGACAAAAGTAAGTGTGGTAATCTTCTTTCCTCGTGGTTGGAATTTAAATCAACAATAAGGAAACAATTTTATCCATTGGGTTATTTACATAAAGAAATGATGGAATGAAAAATGTTAAGGCAAAGCAAAGGTCAAATTGTACAAAGTTTCACATAAGAATTTAGGAAGAAATATCTTGCATTAAACATTCCTTTGGATTCTTATGAAATTTTAATGAAGTATATTGGCACACTTCATAGTTATATTCGTCATACTTTGCTATTGTTTAACCCCACCAGTCTTGACGAAGTTTGTGTGCAAGCCACTCACCTTGAGAACAGGGGAAAGCATGTTCAAGAAGATCCGACATAGAAACCTTCCAATCTCCCACATAATCCATTTAAGAAGTTTAAATGGAAGGACAAGAAGACCTCCACAATAAAGAGAGAAGAAGTAAATTCATATTGCACTCATTGCAAGAAAAGTGGTCACTATGATGAACAATGTTGGAAACTACATCCATAGAAGAGACTGAAATTGTTTAGTGGAAAGAGGAAGACAAAAACCGTTGCTACAGTGCAACAAGATCTTGGTTCCGATTTATGAGACAAAGGAAAGATCACAACTGTTGGAGTACAAGGTAAAGATTCCCTTCATGCTAGTTCAAATTCCAATAATGAATCTCATGATGATGAACGAAAGAGGAATGGATTATTTCATATAAAAGTTGTATCTAAACACACTAAGATAGATAGATTATTTGATCTGGGTTCCCAAGTAAACTTGATATTTGAATCACTTGTCGAAAAGACGGGTCTTGAAATGAAACCACATCCAAAGCCTTGTCCTCTTGGTTGGGTATGTGATAAAGAAAAACTTAATGTGACCAAACAATGTAGGGTCATATTTTCTATTTCTTCAAAGTTGATTGATGAAGTGGATTTGGATGTTGTATCACTTGATATATGTGGCATAGTGTTGGGGAGTCCTTATCTTTATGATAGAAAAGTAATCTTCTTTCGTCATGAGAACACATACCACCTTACTAAGGGGGGAGTGGAATATATTGTTAGAGCTCACAACATGAGGGAAAACACAACACTTGTTAGTGCAGGACAAATGAACAAACTCATAAACACTAATAAGAGATATGTACTCATGGTCGTAAGGGAGAAAGATGTTGGAACATCCGACGCTTTCCAAGGATGTGATCCTTCTCATAAGAAATAATTAATTGATATTGTTTGTAAGTATAATGAGATTTTCCAGGAACTAGATGGGTTACCTCCTAAGAGGGAAATCCATCATGAAATACATCTTCAACGGGATTCTCCTCTTCCTAATGTGGGCATGTATAGGATGTCAGTTGTGGAGATGAAAGAGATCAACAAGCGGGTACATGGCTTATTGGATCAAGGGGTCATCATGCCCAACTCATCTCCTTATGGTTCTTCGATTGTGATGGTGCCAAAGAAGGATGGCACATGGCGAATGTGTGTCGATTACCGAGACTTAAATAAAATCATGGTGAAAAATCGATACCCTCTTCCTCATATAGATGATTTACTTGATCAGTTAAAGAATGTTGTTTATTTCACTAAGTTGTATTTGCACAATGGATACCATCATATTAGGGTTGCAGAATAGGATGCATGGAAGATTGCCTTTAAAACCAAACATCGATTGTTTGACTAGTTAGTTATGTCGTTTGGGTTTTTTAATGGTCTGACAACTTTCATGCGTGTGATGAATGATGTATTCAAGCATTTTATAGATGATTTTGTGACTGTATATTTAGACGACATTCTTATTTTTAGTAGGACTTGGGATGAACATGTGAGGCATTTAAAGAAAGCATTTGATACTTTGCAAAGGGAAAAGTTGTATGTAAAATTGTCCAAATGTGAATTTGGTAAGACTGTACGTGTGTACTTAGGTCATATTGTAGGAGGAGGACAATTAAAAATTGATCCTTCCAAGATTGATGTAATTGTAAATTGTCCTAAGCCCAAAAGTGTAACCAAGATACAGAGCTTCTTATGTGCAGTCCAGTATTGGAGGAGGTTGATTTTAAACTTCTCCTTTATAGCAGCTCCTTTGCATGCCTTAACCAGTGTGAATAACACTTTTTAGTGGGGAGGAAAGAAACAAAAATATTTCGACACTTTGAAGGAAAAGATCAATACCGCACCAACATTAGCACTGTCAAATATTCAACAACCCTTTGAGATCGAGACAGATGCCAGCGGATACGCCATGGGTGCATTATTGATGCAATATCATAAGCCTATCTGTTACCACTCTGAAATGTTTAACCAAGATGTTTTAAATAAATGGAAACACTACTTGTTAGGGAAGGAAAAAATGGAAACACTACTTCAAAGTTCATTAGTTCAAAGTGTAAATAAATGGAAACACTACTTGTTAGGGAAGGAAAAAATCATACATACAGATCACCAACCATTAGAGTATCTCCAAGCACAAACCAAAATGCAACAATCTCAACACTACAGATGGATGGGTTTCCTACAACAATTTCATTTGGTAATCAAGTACAAAAAGGGTACAAGTAACAAGGTAGTTGATATGCTTTATAGATCTCCTATTGTTGATTCTATTATTTTGAAGAACACTTCTTTATCTCATGATAGCTATGTGGAACAATATGCCATTCATGAAGATTTTAAAGAAGTATATGAGAAGCTTACTCATGGTGCACATGTAGAGAACTATTGTTTGCAGGGAAAACTACTCTACCATCTTGGAAAGATATGTATTTCTACAAGTGAACGAGTCCATGTAATACGAGAAGATCACACTTCTCTTGTGTCTGGGCATTTTGGGGTAGAAAAAACTATGGCTCATTTACGGAGGTTTTGTTATTGGCCTCAAATGAAAGCAACTGTAACTAAATATGTAAAGGCACATATGATGTGTTCTATTGGTAAGCCCACTAATAGAAAACTAGGTCTATACTCTCCACTACTTGTTACATCCCATCCATGGGAAACTATCTCCATGGATTTTGTAGGGGGTTTAACAATGTCGAAAGGGGGTCATGACTATTTTTATGTTGCAGTGGATAGGTTCAGCAAGATGTGTATCTTAATTCCATGTAAAAAGAAAATCACTGTTGAGAATACTGCGAATCTCTTCTTTCAGTATGTTTGGGTTCACTTTGGGTTACCCACATCCATTATCTCGGATCAAGATACTCGATTCCTTGGGGATTTTTGGACAAGCTTGTGGAGAATGATGGACACCAAATTGAAGAGGAGCACGACTTTCCATCCATGTACCGACAGACAAATAGAGGTTGTAAGCCGAACAATGATACTTTTTCTTCGAGGCTATTGCAGCAAGCATCCCAAGTTATGGGATGAACATATACCCTATGTACAACGTGCTTACAACCGAGCCTTACATTCCTCCACTCAATTTTCTCCTTTTGAGACATGTTTTGGGTACCTACCTAAAGCTCCTTTGGATTTGATGTATGGGAGAGATGCCGATTCAAATGAATAAAGAAATGAAGACAGAGCCTGCAAGTTCATTCAGAGGATCTACTAGATACACCAAGCAATCAGGGAAAAATTGGAGAAAATTCAAGCACAATATAAAGCTCATGCCACTCCCATTTGGTTGTTTTAAACCTATTTTTCAAAACTGTATCTTCTACTAACTTTGCCTAATATTTTTGTGAGAAGACCCCTATGGTAGGTAAGACTTGGTCATTAATTTCTTAGTCCAACATAGAAATATCACAACTTTTATATTTTTTACATTCACTATTGATTAAATATACATATATGGAGGTAGATCGAATTTGTAGACATTATCACCCACCTTCTCCAACACTTCAAAATGACCATAACATGGAGCCTTGATCTTGTTATCAAGACCTAATAGCCTTTCTTTGTTTAGATGCAACCAAACTCTGTCTCCCAACTTGAATTTTTTCTCAATTCTATGTTGATCATGCTAGGCCTTTCACTTTTCCTACGACTTCTTCAATGTTTCCTGTACTTGCGAATGGATTTGCCTAACCTTATCAATGATTTTTTCAACCTTCTATGTTTCTCTTGTGGTGTCTTCTATCACTCCTTTCTATCCGTATACAATGTCTAAGGGGGAAGGTGGAAAATACCCAAAGGAAGTTTCAAAAGGGGACTTACTAGTAGAAATGTAGACGACTTTGTTATAAGGGTGTTGAATATAAATCACATTTTCATCCTAGGTATTTGGATGCTTCCAATTATAACCCCTTGTTGATAAGGAAGATTGTTTTACGATCTTTAAGTCAACCTCACGAGGATAAATCCCTATGCATCTTTAAAGAGGCGATACTACTCTATTTCAAATAACATACACGAACAAACTTGTTCTTGAAATAAATATCCACGTGCAAGGAATGCCTGAGAAAAGACTATGTATCTTATAGAAAGAAAATATTTGCAATATGTTACAAGATTATAAACCAAAAGAGTATGCAATAAAATAAGACAACATTTCCATCACAACATTAATTAAAGTAGAAAACAATATTCAGTGAAAGGGAAAAATAAGTATAGACCACATATGGCAGAGAAATTTAAATGATCATTTCATTAAACACAAATAATATTTTGATAGACATATATTTGAAAATCTCACGATACATTTATAAATAAAATGATAAATAAGTAATATATATTCATAAATAAAATTTATAAGTAGTATACATTTATATTTGTTTTTTAATTTCAATTTAAAATAAAATTGATAAATAAATTTATAAATAGTATACATTTATATTTGTTTTTTTATTTTAATTTAAAATATTATTTTTACAATTTTTTGAAAAATTGAATAATTTATATGAAAAATATTAAGTACTAAATTATTCCATTGATTGAATATCAAAATTTTAAACATCACATCCTTTATACACTATTTAAGAATAATGCAATATTTAAAGGATAATGATCATTTTTATGAAATTTCTAATTTCAAGAATAATTATATCATTTTCATGTTCCATAAGCAATCATTTGTGATTTTTAAAATGGCTTCAACTCCAACATATTAAACTCCAACATATTAAACTTGTGATGTAAACATTATATTACTATTCCGATTATTTAGCCACTGTGTTGAGTATTAACTACTGTGTTGAGTATTAACTAGGCTTCGATCACTAGTTTCTTCGAGCATGAATATATGAAAACAAATCCATAAAAGGATATTAACATACATAAAAGACTAGTTTGTTAGACATATTTCAACAAAACCCAAGTTTTGGATATGGAATTCATTCCTTTAAAGGTCTACTATATGTTCTTTTTCCATTTACAATTTTTGTTTATAAATGTTCAACTATAAAAATGTTATGTAGAGCTAGCCAAAGTACACCATTAACATTATCTAATCCAACAATACCTAATACCAAGGTAACAATAGTGTTCATTAGCCATTTAGAAATAGGTCAAGAATGACATTGAATTTGTCTTAGATACTTAGTAGCTATGATAATGATGTAGGAGCATCAAGCTCGAAAGATAAGGCATTGGAAAAACAAAGTGAAAAGAAAGCCAAAGAGAAAGTAAGAGAAAAAGAAAGTGTGAACAAAAGTGAAAGTACTACACAAGTACAAGATATTGTATCCAAGTAGCTAGTGGAAAATATTTGAGGTGCAACAAATATGGATGTGTGAAAAGTAGTTTAGGCATGGAAGAAGAGTTATGCATGAGCTTAAAATATGGAAATTTTATACATATTGGATTGCCAAAATCTCTTTCAATTAGGATTTGATGTGAAGATTTCATACAATTTCAGATCTATTAATTTGTGAATTTCTTTTCCTTGAGAAATGCACCATATATATGGAACATAGAGTTGTCCTTCTAAGGACCTTTATTGTCAATTTATATTTATTTATTAACACAATCAATTGACCTTAGATACAAATAAATTGAAATATAAATAACTTCTTCTTCTTATCATTAAGTATCCACCATCATATCCAATCTCACTACATTAAGAGTCTATTACCATAATTATAGTTAGGTTGGAAAAACCTAGGTAATTCATTCTACATGTATAGTCTCCCACTTTTACATAGAGAAGCATGCTTGTGTCATCTATGTCTCCAAAATTCCCACTTTTACATAGACAAGCATGCTTGTGTCACTCTATGTCTCCAAAATTGTCTATATTTATTTTGACCATAAACCAACTCTAACATAATAACCACATGAAATGGGAGGCATTGTCTTCCATCCAAGTTTCTCTATGTCTCCAAAATTTTCTATATTTCATTTGACCATAAATAAACTCTAACATAAGAATTAGAAACACATGAAATGGGAGGCATTCTCTTCCATCCTAGTTTTCGAGGTAAAAATTCAAATTGTAATTTGTTAATATTGCAATAGTGTTATGTAATAACCATGGATATTAAATGTTGAATCCCTCGATAGGGTTG
This sequence comes from Picea engelmannii, assembly GCA_009831015.1. Classification (NCBI taxonomy): domain Eukaryota; kingdom Viridiplantae; phylum Streptophyta; class Pinopsida; order Pinales; family Pinaceae; genus Picea; species Picea engelmannii. Next base: position 169,589 of record ML779344.1, read on the forward strand.
AACTAGAGCTACACAATAACACGATATTATATTAAGAAAACACTCCATAGAGTTACAATGAGATTTGTCTCTCTTATATAGAGTTCAAGAGGTCATAATTGTCCAAAACCCTAAAAAATAATGATAGTTAAAACCCTAAATTTTATAGCCTAAGTCACTAAGGAGACTTTATTACACATGCAAGCTTTATAATCTAACACCCCAACTTATAGTACTAAAAACAAAATTCATTGAAATCAAATATGTTAACAGTGTTCAAAAACGTATTCTCTAAAAACAATTATTAGACTACGTAGAGCTCCATCATGCTTCCTTGAAACTCTCATAGAGGGGTAGCTCCCGAGTCAAATTCTTGAGTTCTAGATTCCATCTCCCTGAACTCGTGAATTATGAATCTCCCAAATTATTGGACAACATCCATGTTGAGCTACATCCATAGTAGCTTCCTACCTTCAAAGTGTGGACTTCTTAAATTGCATAAAATGTCATTTCTTTAGCAAGGTAATTACCATTGTTTGTGTTCGTTGGATCTTCAACAACGAATATATTAGCTACATGTGGAACTTTGTCCATGAGTATTCCCTTGAAAAAATCATTGGCTTGAAATCTATAGTTCCATCATATGTGACCGATTTTCTTACAATAATAACATTCCCTATCCCCCGCGTATTTTGTTGATTTGCTACAATTTCGAGTATAATGTAGTCATGGGATCATCCTCTAAATCGTGTACAATAGTTCTCTTTTATTTAGATAAAAGAGCAACAATCATATCTTCTAGAATTTGTGAAGACATTTGACTAAGAGTAAAAATAACATTGTTGTATTTAGAAGGAAAAATGTTAAACAAGATGGCTTTGGCATTCGCTTCCTCCACCATAGCTTTGACTTCCGCTAGTTGTCTAATGAGAGATGTTAGATTGATTGCGGTTAGATATACTAACTATGGCATACATATTGAATCTAAATAACTGTATCTTCAAAGAAAATATTGCATTCATCGCATTTGCTCCAAATAGTGAATGGAAATTATCTCAAATTTCCTTCGATGATTTTTCGAGATCTATATGAGAGAGCAAAGCCAATAATGGATTTTGATTTATCATCTCTGCTGTGCTATTTTAGTATTTTTTTGGGATTTGTAGGTGATTGCACAATCCCTTTTATTATTCCTCACAGGTTTTTATTTATCCACGATTTTTTTTTTGGGGTGTGGAAATTTAAACTAAAATAATTTTCTAATGGGGTTTCTACCGAAAAACCAAAATCTAAGTAAACTATTTTAAATATAAGAGAGAATAACACTGCTACAAACCAATAAAGAACCCTAAAGAGAGATTATATATATATTATGCCCCTTTGGATTTTCTAGTAGTAAAAATACTCATGCAACAAATCAATCTAACACATGTGCAGGCAACAAGAAACATCGTCTAGCACACTAGCAACTATACAGTGGGCATACATAAATTGTATGTCAACTATTAGGAAGCTAGATTTGAATCCAATCAAGAATCAAATGCAACTCTTCATTCAACTTGATATGACAACTCTACTAATTAAAATGGCAACTTAACTTTTGGTGGTGACTACAACACAACATATTTTATTTTTATTTTGTTTCATATGTTCTAGCTTCATTCGTTCCTTTAACCCGACAAATCCATTAAACTTAAACTTGAAATAGTGGCTCCTCTTTCCAGCTTACAACGACAACAACTCTCTTCCTTTAATGACAACTTAATCCTTTAATTTGGTGGCTACAACAAACATAACAAGGGTTGTATACAGTGGTGTCTTCATAAGATTCACCTCTCTTATATAGAATTCAAGAGGTCATAATTGTCTAAGACCATAAAAACTAATAATAACCAAAACCTTAAATTTTATAACCCAAATAACTAAGATAATTTTATTACACATATTCTAATAGAAAGATGGAAATATATTTTTAAATAAAATAACTATACAAATAACTAATATAGCTAATAGATATCCTTTTCAAATACAATAGACTTAAAGATGAAAGCATAATTTTAAATAAAATAACTATACAAATAAATCCCTCTAGATCAAACAATTGCATATAATTATTCAATAACGAGTAATTCTTTAAACACGTAATGACATGTAGATATAATTTTCAAATACAATACACTATGTAGGGTAGATATCTTTTCAAATACAGTACACATGTTTTAATCTTTCGAATGTCATACTATTATAAAAATAATAAATTATATTTTAATTTATATAAATAATATCATACTATTATAAAATAATAAATTATATTTTAATTTATATAAATAGTTGATTGTTTTATTTTGTAATAATAAATTATATTTTAATTTATATAAATAGTTGATTGTTTTATTTTGTTGTTGATGATGCATTTTTTTAAATTTAGGATGAAATTTTTTAATATATTTTAAAATTATAAATTATATTAATATGGAAGTTTAAAAACTTAATAGACAATTTTCATCCAGGAAAATTCTCCAAACACACTAAATTTATCTTAGTTCTGAATCTAATAAATATTAAAAATTAAAAATTTATGATTATTACAATTTCATTTATACTTTTTAATATTATGATTTTTTTAAAATTTTATTATTTAAATTTTCTTCCATTTAATGAATTTATTGATTTTCCTACGATAATTTGATCTTAAATTAAAATTACGCAAACAATATATAGTCTGCATTCTTTGTGTGGAATCCTCCCTATAACATGGGCGCTCTCTCCAAACATTCCAAACCTTCTATTATTGACAGTCTATCAGTCTGTATTCTTCTTCTCCTGCAAACGGTGACAGTGTTGCTCCTCCTCTGCTTAAATCGCTACATCTACTGCTACTGCTAATGGATGTCAACTGTATCAACTGCTTCGACTGGATCAAATGCCACCGTGGAGCTTACCGAACCATCCTCGTATCCTTGCGTCTAAGCGACGTGGTTCTATCTAAACTGTTAGATATGTGTCACATGTCTCCTTTCAGACCATAGGATCAACGCCACTTTGGCCGTCGGATCTGTGCCACGTGGAGCTTGGAGGTGTAGAATCCGTACCATTTTCGTCGTACGGTCTGTAAATGGGCCGTTCGGAATTAACACGTGTCCATTTGCAAGCCGTAGATCTAAGCTACATGGGCCATTCGATCGTTGACATGTGGCAGGGTCTAGGCCGTAGATCTTTTCCGTACAGGCCGTCCGATCTTGGACAAGTGGCTCTATCCAGATGGTAGATCTGGGCCATCCACTCGTCGACAAGTGGCTCTCTTCTAGCCGTAGATCTGGACTGTCCAATCGTCGACACATGGCCCTCTGCTGGCCGTACATTTTCGCCCTCCGATCGTCGACACGCGACACTCTCCTGGCCATAGATTAGGGTCGTCTGATTGCTGACACGTGTCCCTCTCCTGGTCGTAGATCTCAAAGGTCCAATCTCCAACACGTGGCCTTCTCTTGGCCGTCGATCTGGACTGTTTGATTGTCGACAGGTGGCACTCTCTTCGCCGTAGATCTGGGTTGTTGGATCATTGACACGTGGTTCTCTCCTGACCGTAGATCCAAACCGTTAGATCGATGAAACATGGCACTCTCCTGGTCGTAGATGCTGGTCGTCCGAACGTCGATACGTGGCCCATTTCTGGCCATAAAATATTACCGTTCGATTATCGACACATGTCCAATTTATGGCTATAGAAATTTAGCCGTTTGAACGTCGACACATGGATCGTACCTGGCCATAGGAGCTTAGCCGTTCGATCGTCGACACGTGGATCGTACCTGGCCATAGGCGCTTAGCCGTTCGATCGTCGACAGGTGGCTATTTCTGGCCATAGAAACTTAGCCGTTCGATAGTCGACAAGTGGACCGTCCATATTTGCTGGTCAGCGTTTTAGCTCCTGCTCCTGGGATTGGAAGGACTCGCCTTATTGCGTATGCACCGAAAGATCTGTGCGTCCTGTTCCATCCAGATCCGCACCGACCGATGAGAACCTTCCTATCTGTGCATCCTGTTCAGTTGAATGAGCTAAACGAAAGCACCTTCACTTAGTTTTGTATGGATAAGAATTTTTGGTCTCATCAATACAATACAATTGTTTTTTAAAACCACTTAATATTACGCTTTTATTCTAAATAACTAAAAAGAAATACAATATACATTAAAGATTTATCAAAAATAATTTAAAAATTACTAAATACACTTCAATTAAATTAGTTGGATTTGAAATTAAAAAATAACTTAGTTGTTTTTGTTTGATGTTAAATTTCAATTATATATATATATATATATATATATATATATATATATATATATATATAATCTTGAGTATTTCATATTATTTTGGTTAAGGTTTTACAAATACATATTAGTTAAATTGGAATACATTTAAATTAGATGAATAAAAATAAAATATTAAAAAACAAATAAATTAAAAAATAGCTTAAAAATGATATAAAAGTATTGTTTTTGCTTGATGTGATATATATATATATATATATATATATATATATATATATAATCTTCAATATTTTATAGTATTTTGGTTAAGGTTTTACAAATACATATTAGTTAAATTGGAATACATTTAAATGATTTAAATGAGATGAATGAAAATAAAATGTTAAAAAACAAATAAATTAAAAAATAACTTTAAAAAAAATATAAAAGTATTGTTTTTGTTTGATGTTAAATTTCAATTATATATATAATCTTAGTATTTCATAGTATTTTGGTTAAGGTTTTACAAATACATATTAGTTAAATTGGAATACATTTAAATTAGATGAATGAAAAGAAAATATTAAAAAGCAAATAAATTAAAAAATAGCTTTAAAAATGATATAAAAGTATTGTTTTTGTTTGATGCTAAATTTTAATTATATATATAAAGAAAGGTAGAATCAAGTATTTCATATTATTTTGGTTAAGGTTTTACAAATACCTATTAGTTAAATTGGGATAGTATATTGGAAACAAGAAAAGATTACAATAAAATCAAATTATTTTTATTAATAATAGTATTGTTAAAAGAAAAAAAAAATGGTATAAATTTTAAGTCTATTTAAAGGATCTTTAAAACTTATTAAACTACATTCCAAACAAACAATTTTGAAATAGTTTTATACCATTATATTTATGTTTTATATAAGTCCATTTAAAGGATCTTTAAACCTTAATAAACCTACATTCCAAACAAACAATCTTGAAATAGTTTTACACCAATACATTTATGTTTTATATATATTATTTATAACTTATTACTCAAATAAACCTTATTTTACAACATAATTTTGAAGCCCATGTGTTTGAGTACACACATTCTATAATGGCTATGTGCTTTTGTGGAGATTAAAATAAGGATTTTGCATGAGGTTGTCCAATTTATAGGGGAACATTTCACTAAAGATTTTCTCAGATATATAAAATCATTATGATATTGTAATGTTCCTGACTTGGCTAGTCTAGGAAACATTGTTAATGTGTGTGTAGGATCAAAGGTTTACAACATATAAATGATCTTACAAATAATAAACGAGACAAAGGACTGGAAAGTTTGTATTATGATATCTTTGTGGATTACAAAATGGCCGAATGCGGCTGAATAAACTGACAATACTCGACTAGATCAACAAACAAAGGATCTTAGCTGGAATACAAATAAGCAACCACGGCTAAATAAAATAACAACACTCGGCTAGATCAAAAGACAAAAGGATCTTAGCTGGAACACAAATAAGTAACTAAAAGATAATACCCGGAATATGGGAGCACTACAGAATCAGTGAAGAATGATGGAAGACCTGGATGATCTTCCCATTGACTAGGGTGTGTCTTTCAACACCGAAATCAACCAAACGGTGTCTTCCTCCTGGAATACACTGAACTATCTCTCCTGAGATGCGCCTCTTCTTCTCAATGACAAGTCATAATCTGCATAATGATGAATTAGGTCGCTGACCCTTCCTTTATAGCTTTCCAAAACCCTAAATCATGTTGAAACCCTAATTCATTGTTGACTCCCAAAACCCTAAATCACTGTTGAAACCCTAATTCACTGTTGACTTCTATTTTTAGCTCATAATGACTTAAAAGCACTTTTAACCCTTTTTAGCTCAATGTCACTTTCTGAATATAACACCTGTGACTGGAGTGACCTCTAGTAACCCTGTTTACCCCTTTTTGGCCCTGGCTATAGTCTAATGGGGTGGTTTAGACCATTAAGCCTCCTCTTTGCAACTCCTATTTGGAAAGGGACATTACAGTCCTCCCTTCTCGAAATTACTTGTCCTCAAGCAATACCAGTCCAGGGTGCTGCAACACCTGCTTGCTGTCCCAAGTAACATCCCCTACTGGAAGCCCTCTCCATTTGATCAAACACTGTCTGATGAACCTGCTCCTCAGTTTCCGCTCCTGAAACTCCAAAACCTCCTCTGGAACTAACTCCAACTATCCCTCCTCATCCAACGGGGGAAGCTCCTCTGATGTGCTAATGAATTGTCCCAATACCTTTTTGAGGCAAGACACGTGGAAGACATTATGAATCTTGCTCCCCTCTGGAAGCTCTAGCTCATAAGCAACCTTGCCTACTCGGCTCAAGATCCTGTAAGGACCATAAAATCTGGGCTTGAGCTTCTCGGCCCGACTCTTCTTTAGAGATGACTGTCTGTAGGGTTGGAGTCTCAAGAAAACCAAATCTCCAACCTCAAAGTTGCGCTCTATCCTATGCCTGTCCGCACTTATCTTCTGTCGGTTTTGCATCGTCTGCAGGTTCTCTTTCAACAACTTGAGAATCTCCTGACTCTCTATGGTCCAATCCTTGGCCTTGGGAGCTTTGCTCTCCCCGAATACCAAGTCTACCAAAGTGGGAGCATCATATACGTACAATGCTTGGAAGGGTGTCATACCAATGGACATGTGGAAGGTGGTGTTGTAGCAATGTTCTCCTAAATGTAACCACTTTACCTACGTTCTCTGCTGTCCTCCTACATAGTTCCTCAAATACCCTTCAACCCACTTGTTGACAATCTAGGTCTGCCCATCTGTCTGAGGGTGATAACTGGTGCTAGGTGTCAACTCTATCCCCACCAACCGAAACAACTCTCTCCAAAATGTCCCTATGAACTGACTGTCCCTATCACTGACGATGTTCTTCGGAAACCCATGAAGTCTGAAGACCTCCCCGAAGAAAATCTCGGCTACCTGAACTGCGCTGTACTCTGTCGGTATGGCGTAGAAGTCAACAAACTTGGTCAATCTGTCGACCACTACATAGATACAGTCCTTAACCTGGACCTTGGGTAGACCTATGATGAAGTCCATAGATATACTCTCCCATTTCATCTCTGTAATGGGGAGTGGCTGAAGTAGCCTTGCTGGAAGAGCATGCTCTGACTTGTTCTGCTGGCAAGTCACACACTCACTGATGTGTCTCATAACGTCTTGTTTGAGGCCCTTCCATGAGAACCTCTCTCTGATCTGTCTGTAGGTTTTGAAAAACCCTTGATGGCCTGCTAGAGGTGAATCATGAACTACGGTGAGGATCTTCTTCTTAAGCCCTGAATCTGGCACCAAGTAGACTCTATCCTTGTAAAATATGACATCGTCAATGACCCTATACCGTTCATCTTGTATCTTCCCATCCATCACCTCACAAGCGAACTTGTTCTTGGAATATTCCACTAACAAGTGGGATTTCCAACATGATGAAATCTCCATCAAAGAACATGCCGTAGGTCTCCTCGATAGTGCATCGGCCACAATGTTCTTCTTCCCCTTGACATACTCTATATCAAAGTCAAATTCATGTACCTTCGTCACCCATTTCTTTTGGCGCTCACTAAGGTCCTTCTGCTCAAGGAAATACTACAAACTGTTGTGATCGGTCTTGACCACGAATTTGCTGCCCACCAAATATTGTCTGAACTTGGTCAAGGCATGCATGATTGCCAACATTTCCTTGTCATAAATGGAGTACAACCTCTCAGGTTGACTAAGATTCTAGCTCTGGAATATGATGGGGTGTCCTCCTTGCATCAAAACTACACCGATCCCTTCGCTAGATGCGTCACACTCTAGTACAAATGGCAAGGTGAAGTTTGGTAGTGCCAACACTGGACAAGTTCCCATGAATTCCTTCATGTGATCAAAGGTTTCCTGTGATTTCTTGGTCCATATGAATGCCCCATGCTTGGTAATATCTATCAGCGAAGCTCCAAGCTAAGAAAAACCCCGGATGAACCGCCTTAATAGCTGCACAACCTGAAGAAGCTCCTCAATTCTATCACGTTCTTGGGCGTCGACCAATCCAAAATGGCCCTGATCTTCTCTTGGTGCACCTGTACCCCCTATGCATTGATGATGTGGCCTAATTAAAGCAGCTCTGTCATACTGAACTCACACTTGGACTCTTTGGCATATAATGACTGTGCCTCCATGATGATCAATACGTCATCCAGGTGCCTCATATGCTCTTGCCATGACTGGCTATAGATCAAGATGTCATCGAAGAAACCAAGACTGATTTCCTTAACTAATCCCTGAATATATGGTTCATGCAAGACTAGAATGTAGCGGGTGCATTGGTTATCCCAAATGGCATAACCAGGAACTTGAAGTGTCCAAAATAACATCAAAATGTCGTCTTCTCTATGTCCTTCTCTCAGATGCTGATCTGATGATATCCAAAGCGTAGATCAATTTTTGAGAAGAAAACTGCCCCATGCAGTTCATCCATCAACTCGTCAATGCATGGGATAGGGTACCGGTTCTTGATGGTTTTCTTGTTCAAGGCTCGGTAATCAATGCACATCCTCATGGTGCCATCCTTCTTTAGAACTAAGACAACTGAAGAAGAAAATGGGTTGCTTCTCGGTCTGATCTGTCCCATCGCCAACAATTCCTTGATTTCCTTCTCTATCTCATCCTTGAACCTCCTAGGATGACGATAGGGGGGGGTGATCATAGGTTTGCCCCCCTCCTCCAACTCAATGGTGTGCTCAAACCCCTTGTCAGGTGGTCTCCCTGGTGGAATTGCCTCAAAGACCTGCTGATGTCGCCCCAATAAATTCTTGATCTCTGTATGGTATTGTTGTCGACCTTCCGAATCCTTCTGAGTAGTGATCAAGCATTCTGCGACATATGCTACCTCCCCATGTCTAAATATCCTCTCCATCCTCTTGGCTGAAATTGTCCTGGGTGCTCCTGTCGACATACCTCTTAGAACAACCTCTTCCCATCATGATCTTTGAATCCCATTTCCAAGGTTTGGTAGTTGGTAGTGATTTTTCCCAAGGTAATCATCCACTAAATTCCTAACACCACATTTGTGTTCGATAGGTTAGCCACATAAAATGTGTCTCTCACTGTGTAGTTGCCTAACTTCATCTCTAAGTTTGGAACTCTGTCTAGACACTCCACTGTGTGGCCATTTTCTACCGCAACATCAAACTCCTCAAACTCCTATGTCTGAAGTGCCCGTCTCGATACTAGTGAAGCGTCGATGAAGTTGTGGGTCGCCCCACCATCTATCAGGGAGATTGCCCATTTCCCTTGAATAATCCCTTTAATACAGAGGGTATCATACCTAGGAACACCATAAAGGGTCTCTATGAAATCTCCCTTTGTTGGTTTCTGTGACACACCCACTATCGTAATTTAAAAATTTCGGGGTTAATCTCCCACAAATGAGAAAATATCCAGAAACCTGCATTAGCGAAATGCCAATCCTTGGTTCAATATCGGGATTCGGGGTTTCTAGTGTCAAAATTCATTCACCCCCCCAAGACTCGTGATCCTCTGAATTCCGACGCGCTCCCTACGCATTAGCTCTCTTGGTTCAGTTCCCGGTCCATAGGACCTGCTACCATATGTTCGCATCTCTATAGCTACCCATCGAGGTTTCGGGGCTTATGATGTCGCGATGCACAGGCCTTCGCAAATTCCGATCCTCTGATCCCCGATGCCACTTGGCGTTGACTCACAGCCAAGCTTGGTCTTCCGACACCTGTCCCTTGTTCTGGCGCCTATGGCCCCCACTCCCTATGATGGCATGGAGTGACACCCGTCCTCCACTGGAGTGCTATGACTGTGGGACCGTCGCGTTTCGGGATTTCGTGACTCCTCCT